>APFE030871630.1:0-37087 GCA_000404065.3 Pinus taeda
ACAACTACCTTAACAAATTCAACTAGTAGTCCTTGGGCATAAATTTTCTCTTGATTTTATCCATCATATCCCAAATTTTTATCTTTGCTATTTCTTTCTTTCTTCGATTTGCATGTAAATCACCCCACTATAGGATTGCATGTCCTCTCAACCTGGTCACAACATATTTGACCTTTTGGTCCTCCTCAAAATCCTCATAGTCAAAATATTATCCGAAGTGTTGATCCAATCCAACAACTCTTCCATGTTCACATTGCCTCCATATACCATCACTTCCATTTTGGTCTAGACTCAACCTTGGTAACCAGTGTAACTAGCTATTCATCTGACTCTTTTCTTCCTTGAGTTCTTTCCAGTGCTTCCTCAAAAATCGTGTCCTCACTCTCATTGGTTTCTCTTACACCAGGTTCTCATCTCTAGGTGGTTTCCATGGTTTTCATCTTTGCCTAGACACGTCTCAGCTCCAATTTCTAGTCATCATCCATTCCATGCCCTTCTCGGCTTCCTCTTTTTGGTGACATATTTGCATTGCACTCTTAACAGCTTTAGATTCACTTGTAGTTGTAGGATTTTCATAGCTCAAAAGCACACTTTGATACCACAAATAACACAGTGAAAATGTGGTATTTTTTCTCAAAAAAAATTAAACACAAAATTTTTTTACAAAATACCTTGGGCTTCTTGGCTTTTTTTTTTACACGCGGGAAAATCTAATAGATTTTTTTTCCTTATGAGATAAATCAACTCTTTAAGGGAATAGCCACATACCACTTATAACCATCTATGACTCCCAATGCTTGCACGGTCACCAAAACAATAGGTTTTTCGCTTGCCCCCATATGCAAAGCTCGACTATAGGGATTTCTGGAAGATTAGTTTGACCCAACCTAAGGTTAGGATCATTGCTCTCCTACTGACTAGAATTTACATGCGACTATGCCAATTCTACACCGGTTGGGTTGGTCTAACTTGAAGCCAGGATTGGCCAAACTCATGTCAATAGGTTGATTGTCCATGGGACCAACAAACAAGGTCGAGGTCAAAATTCAATTGCAAACTATTGTAGCAAAAACGAAAGCTCAGATAGTCGACCTACGACCACTGCCGCAAAATTAAACATGATAAATAAAACATAGAACTATATATTAATTCAAACTTTCTCCTTTGTGAAGACCCTTTACTTGACGATTAACCTTTTTTACCTCCTTCAATGGAAATCAGTTTTTATTGGTTGAATTTACCCAAGACTCACCTCATCTTGAGAATTGGTAAGGGACCAAGCCACACAATATGGTATGACCTTAGTTTAATTAATTTAATATGGGGCTTTTGATTCAAATAAATTGCACTTAAAAACTCGTCTTAAACCTACTAAATGGACAACAATTTGAATATACGTTAAATTAATCAAGGAATAAAGAAAAAAAAGAATTCATTCATTCCTTCTGGCCTTCGCAGCTACAAAACCTCTAATTATACATATATATATATACAATATTAAATATGAAATATCCTTTAATTGAATAGGGACACACTTCCAACAACAATTATTCTAAAATGGACAATGCCTTTTTCTAGAAGTGAATATTAACCAATAAAATATATGTCCCATAAAAGGGACACATTTGCTAATAGTATAAAGAAAAAAATATCCTATTTGTCTCTCCAGGGACGCATAATCATAACTAACTATGAGATATTTACGAAATTTGGTGTCAAAATAGATGTGGAGTGATGCTCCTACATCACCTCCTTGTTGGGTTGTGTTATATTATTTCCACGACTACCCCACGCGTGGGGGGGTCACAGGGGGGACGACAGCCCCCCCTGTACGTTGTGCAGGGTGCTTCAGGGGGTCACAGAGGAGGAGACTACCCCCCTTATCGAGGGTATGCAGGGGGTGGTAGTCCCCCTCCATGGGGTCCAGGGCAGCACCCCCAAATTATTTTTTTTTGAACCCTATATTAGGTGGGCGGACCCACCTATGGTTTTGTGCATGGATCTCGCACATGGATTTGGGCATGATAGTTTATTGTCCATGGTTTTTTGTAGATCCGATCAAGGGAACTATGACTATGTTCTAATCCAGGGTTAATGGATTGGGGTTTATGGATGCTTCATCAATTATATCATATAATATTATATATATATAATATAATAATATAAAATATATATATAATATAATAATATATATATATGTATGTATGTATTGTAACAATGAAAGGAATATAATGAAAAATTAATCTGGTAGTCTCGGTTTTGGGATCTAGGGGAAAATATCTGTGTATATATGTTTTATGTTTTATGCTCACGCCATTGTTTATTTTCTATTTTTAGAATTCGTATGCAGGGAATTTATGCAGAGGGTTAAAACCTACACCCCTTATGATGGTTCCTTTACTTCTTTAGTGTAATTGCAACTCCAAAATTGGTTGATGAATGAGAAAAATAAGTTGGAAAGATAATATCAATAGGAGTGGATCCTCAAGATTCTAATGGTATCCTGACAACATAACCTTACTTGTGATGATGGGTGGATGGAGTGACATCAAGTGCCTTATTTGTAGTTTTGTAGTGGTTAACCCCTTTGGTATGGTCTTCCTTGTAATTGTTAAATATTGTTGGATCAAGTTTAAACATAGCAATTATGGTTAACATGATACATATGTAACTAACATCCCATCATAAAATTTAAGGTGCATTAATGAGGACCATAAATAGTCGAAATTGGTGATTTTAAAGGGAAATTTAGACTTTGGGGGTATTTCTACATTGTCTACATGCACATGATGGGGTAAATATATATGCTATCTACTTTTGTTCAACTTTAGAAATTGAATATGTTGATTATATCAAGTTTAAGGTCATATGATTGTGTGCAGGGGATGGAAATTAGGGCTACGCATGTCAAAAGTGATGTATTCTTACATAACAACTCAAAATGTGATATGAAATGGATCTGAATAAATTAAAGGTTAGATGAATTATCATTCTTTGCATTATTGTCAATAGGCACTTAGAAGAGTTTGTGTTGTGTTGATGTCAACCTAGATTGTGTCTCACCCTTTGTGATTGTAGAAAAGTTGTAGGAGGATGCACAGGTACCTGACAAGGTTGAGTTTTATGTTGATTCATTGATTCTTGTAGAGAACATGTTTGAAGGATTTGTCATGGCCATCAGATACTTATCATGGATATGTAAACGTTCTATAGGGTTAGGAGGTTCTTGAAGAAGTAGATGATAAAGTTTTAGAGGTCCTGAAGCTAGGCATGTGGAAAAATGGAGGCATTGAAGGGGTAACACATGTCTCTTGAGCATAACTTGCATTATGCCCATAAGGATAATGCATATTAAATGAAGGAAGCCTATGTTACTAACTCACTTCCTCGAAGATAGGACCAACATTATTGTTTATGAGTGAGTTTTTCTGGATTCTTCACAGTCAAGATCTTTCCAGGGGTATTTTTGATGGTTTTATACTTGGTAACTAATTAAGAAATATGAGGAAGTCTTCTAAAAGGTGATTAAAGTTGAAAATTCTCTTATTTAATCAATATCATGGAAGGTCAGGTCAAGGAAGATAAATGTTCAAAATTCTAGACCAATTCACGAGTGTATGAACAAAGACTTATTGAGCTCAGGACTCCTTGCTAATTATTGTCTTAATCACTCCAAGAAATTATATTCTAGAGAATGTCTTGAGGACTTTTGGTTGGTTTTGCTATTGGTTGAGTGAGTGTGAGAGAGGAGAAGTGTGTGCAAGTTGTGTGAGACTTAATGTAGAAAATATGAAGCAGATTGTAGGTGTTGGAGAAGGTAGCAGAGGCATATATTAGCCATCATTCTATGCAACGAGTGAGGAGATGGAGTAAGCAATGGTTGCAAATTATTTTGGTATTTGGTAGTTGCTTGTGCATTCATCATATCATTGTTTTTATGTATTGTTTGTGTTTGGAAATATTTTATATTTTTCAAATACTGATGTGTTGTTGTTGAGTTGTGAAGTCATCCTTGGAGCCTAGTTTGAAAATGAATGAAATCATGGATTTGATGGTTTGAGGAGGTGCTATCTCTGTTCAATATTGGATAAACAAGATATGGGTGATGGCTCCTTGCTAGTAGTGGCAACAAAATGGTATATTACGAGTGGTATCTCGTCTAGTGGTTGATGGGCAAGGCTTATTGGGAGTGGTGGCTTCCAATAGGTGGTGGCTTGCAAAGTCATGTGATTAGAGACTTCCTAGCTAGTGGTGGCCAGTAATACAGTTCATTGGGGTAGTGACTCCTAGCTAGTGGTGGTCAGTTGAAAGATGTAGAAGAATTGATTTATAATAATAAGAGAATGAGAAGTAGCATAGTGGTAGTGGGTGTTTTTTCTCCCCGTGAGGGATTCCACCAGAAATCTATGTGTCTCATGTGTTAATTATCTTTTATGGTTTTGTGTTGTGTTTTGGTGCTCTGATCTCTCTATGTGAGTTTCAAATTGAAAATGTTTTACTGGATTAATTGACTAGTAAAAAAATTATAAATTAGTCACCCCCTCCCCTCTTAGTAGTGATCTACATTTCTAACAAGTGGTAACAAATTCGATGCCTTTATTGCAACTTAATCGCTAGAAAGTGGATCTAAGTGAATCATGGGTTATCAAGATCCTCCATGACTCAATGTTGCAATTTTTTTAGCATGGAGAGAGAAGGTGAAATCATAAATATTTGCTTGAGGATTTGAAGTTTGGAAATGGTGATAAATTCTTATGATGGTAAACCACTTTCAAAAAAATATCGTCTATTGGATGCACAAGCCAGATGTGTAATGTATGATAATCTTCACGATCGAGACATTGAGAAAATCACGAATGTCAATATTGCAAGAGAGATATGAGATAGGTTGCATGGAATAGAAATGTGGAGAAATGATGAAGAGAACGAGAAATAGGTTGAATATTAAACCCAAATTAGTGTAGAATTGATAGAAATAGAGTAGCTCTCAGCAGAAAATAAAGATTTGAAAAAGCTTCTCCAAATTTTTGATGAGAAGGAATGTGCCTTCAAGGAAGAAATCATTAGACTAAAAACTCAACCAGAAGAAAGAAGGTGAGTTGAAGAGGTAATGAGGAAGAATATAGAAAAGGAGGATTAGTGTGAGAGGTTAGAAGCTGAAGTGGCTCCAATAAGAAAGTATTTAGACAAGAAAAACACTCATCTGAAGAGCAGCCAAAATTCTACATCTGTCAAATCATATTTCAACTTGCACAATGGTGAAACCATCTAAGAAAATCAGAAAACGTTGGAGTAGCTAATAGTAGCAAGAAAAATGAGAGTCATTAGGAAGACTAGCAACCAATAAAGGAGAAAAGTAATGAGCCAAGAAAGGTATATTTTACAAGAAAATCTATTGCTCCCATAATGAGAAATGTCAATTGTTTTAGTTGTCAAAAATTTGGACATATAGCAACATATTAAAAATATAAAGAGATCAAGTCATCTCAACAAAAGGAGCAGCCACAAGGGAAGCTTCATCAAGAAAGCATGCAAAGAAGTTTTCCCTATTCATGAAGATCATCAATAGCCAAGTATAATAGTCCTTTTTATGGTTATTGTTTCTCATGTAATGATTTTGGCCATAGGGCTATTGACTATAGGACATATGCAAGGAATAGAAAACAAATAAACAGAAGATATGATGTTATTCCATTGTTCCTTGGTCACATAAGGTGTTATGTATGTGACAATATTGGCCACAAGGCCAAAGATTTCAAGCTTCCCATTTGTTACAGGAAATCCAGTCAAAGAGATGAGATAATGCAAGGCCAACTACATAAGAAGAAGGACAGTGATGCGCATGTCAAAGATTAGCATATCAAAGTGTGGAGGAGAAAGGAGTAGCAAGAGACTACCACCAAACATTAGAGGTGCATCCATATCAGAGATATTGGATGAAGACAAATTTACATGTCAAGAAAGTGATGCATGCGTTTGGGGGGAGTTCAAAAGGTTTGAAGCATTGGTTTTATTTATGATCTATTCATATTTTCAGTTTGATATTAGTTGAATTAGCCATATGTGATTGTTGATAGCGTTGAAGCATTTTTATTGTTGAGACTCTAATGATGTATTGAAGACATAAAAACCAAGCATATGACACAATGTGCATGTTTAAGCTTATTATTTGATGCAATTTGGATGTGAGATAGGGTTTGCCCCTATTTTCTTGACTAGTGTAGTTATTGTTATACATGATGGCAACATGTGGTACTAATACTCATCTTGATATATCACATTTATGTCATGCATGGTAGGCTTCTATGGAGATCAAAATATGGTGCCTTGGAGTTAGCACATCTAGAGTGTGCATATTGTTACTCTTGTATTATATATCTAGATGCATGATGCATGTTGTTTTTGTTATGTTTTGCATTTGGATGGCTAAGTTGTGATGAGCTTATGCATTTATGGGAGTTGTATTAGAGTGATATTGTTGTTGATGCATGGAGATAGTTTGTTGTTGTATGAGTCTCATGGGAGTATGTTGTTGCCTATGATATTTTGGTTCTAATGTTGTTGTTTCTTGGCAGTTTGATCTCATTACATGAGGAGAGAGAGTGAGTTGACCTTGATAACATGAGGTCAAGGAGATGATGAGTTGGTAATAGAAATATATTGCAAGATCATATGTTTTTTTTTTTTTTTTTTTTTACATATATTAGTTCTATTTTATTGCTTCTCAAGTGCATTACTTTTTTAGACACACGCTAATGATGTTGGAGAGATTACTTGTATTTGATTAGCTATTACCAATGTTGCTTTTATTGCTTATTGATTTGTTTTCTAGAGATAGAGTTAGTGCTATTGTAGTATGCTTTTTGATGTTGTGCCCCTTTGATGACATATTTTCTATTGATGATGAGGATTTATATGTTGTTGTTATTATGTTTCTTCTGTCAAATTATTATGCTACATATGACTATGTGGAAAGTGGTGGTTGTTGGTGGTTATCATGGGTTTGCTACAAAGATTCCATTGTTGGTGTTAATGTGAGATACACACATGTTGATGGCAAGATCCTTGTTTATGGTTGAGGTGTTGAGAGTATATATTTACTATCATATGTCATGTATAGTACTCCTATTGTTGCATTGCTCATGGATGCCATGTATTTGATGCATATCATTGTATCGGGCTTGCACAGAGGAGAGAAAACTTTTGTGCAGTTGTAAAAGCCATGTATCATTATTGTTTCATCTTGTTGGTGGATTTCTCATGGAGATACCCATGGTGTCTAGCATGTATTGTAAAATTTGTCAAATCAGTTATATATGGGCTAATGGATTTCCAAGTCATGTCTTATTTTCTATATCATTGATGTAGCCATATTACATTGGGTGAATGATGTAAACTTGGGTCCATAGAGTCATTGGTTGGTGATAGGTATGCTTATAGAGGATTCATATGTCAGTCTTATGTACTTACCATAGCGCATATATTTGCTCCATGAAGCCTTGTATTTATATGGCACTTCATTGTATACCATTCTTCAAAGTTAGTTGGAGTCTTATTCCATGAGGAGTAGTTTCTTACACTTGGCAAGGAAGCTTATTGCAGAAAATATGAAGTGTTACTACAACAAAAAAGAGAGTATGTTTGTAGCTCCATAACATTCTTAGGCAGAGAATGTTCAACATTAGAGGATGCATGGTATTGGCTAGAGACATGTTGCCAACTGATTCCATAGTTTTACATACTTGTCTTGCAGGAGAGACATCCTTGGTTCATTGGTTTGTATCGGAAGTTGATTTTTATTGGCATAGTGTTTGAGCATGACAAGGGGGAGTACTTATTTCATCCCTCACATTGTTGGAATTTTTATATAGTTTTTTTATTTCCCTTTTCCATTTATGTCAAAGGGGGAGAGAGATTAGAGAGAGCATGAAGAGTGAAGGGAGATTAATCACCCCCAGAGTTATGGAAATTAGGTTGAGGTTGGAATAAATTCCAAAGGGGGAGAATTTTGGCATTTTAGTGTTTGAATTGATGTCAACAGACACTTAGAATATTTTTTCTTGTGTTGATGTCAACCTAGATTGTGTCTCACCCTTTGTGATTGCATAAAATTTGCAGGAGGATGCACAAGTACTTGACAAGGTGGAGTTTTATGTTGATGCCTTGATGCTTGCAGAGAACATGTTTGGAAGATTTTTCTTCGTTATCGATACTTGTAATGGATATGCAAAGGTTCTACAGGTTTAGGAGGTGCCATAAGAAGTACATGATCAAGTTATGGAGGTCTTGAAGCTAGGCAAATGGTAGAATGGAGGCATTGAAGGGATAATACAGGTCTCTTGAGCACAAACTACGTTAGGAGCAAGGATATTGTAGGTTACATGAATGAAACCTATGTTACTAACTCACTTCTTGAAGGCAAGACCAAATTTACTATTTCCGAGTTAGTTTTTCGGATTTTGTTCGGATTTCCAGGGGTATTTCTAATGGTTTGACACTTGGTGATTGATTAAGAAATTTGAGGAAGTCTTATAGAAGGTGATTAAAGTTGATAAAATATATTATTTAATGAATATCATGGAGGATCAAGTCAAGGAGGAGGAATTTTCAAAATGTCGGATGAATTCATGAGTGTGTGAACAAAGACTTGTTGAGCTCGAGACTCGATTGTAATTATTGCCTTAATCACACCAAGAAATTACATATTAGATAATATATTGAGGATTTTTGGTTGGGTGTGCCATTGGTTGAGTGAGTGTGAGAGAGGAGAACTATGTCAAGCTATATGAGACATAATGCATAAAATATGAAGCAATTTGCAGGTGTTGGAGAAGGTAGCAGAGCCATATCTCAACCAACATTTTATGCATAAATGAGGAGATGGATTAAGGAATGGTTGCATATTATTTTGTTGTTTGGTAGCTACTTGTGAATTAATTATATCATTGTTTGTCTGTAGTGTTTATATTTGGACATATTTTATATTTTGCAGAGAATTGATGTGTGGTTGTTGAGTTGTGAAGTTCTCCTTGGAGTTCATTTTGAAAATCAATGAAAGCGTGGCTATAAGAGTTTCTGGAGGTGGTGGCATCCATCCGATAGTGGCTGAAAAAGATAGGGGCGATGGTTACTTAATGGTAGTGGCCAGTAGCATGGTATATTGGGAGTGGTACATCCATCCAGTAGTGGTTGGGAGAGGCTTATTGGGAGTGGTGGCTTCCAGTAGGTGGTGGCCTACAAAGTCATATGAGTAGAGAATTCCTAGTTGGTGGTTGAAAAGGATATTCTTCATAGGGGTAATAACTCCTACCTAGTGGTGGCCAGCTAAAAGATGTAGAAAAATTGTTTTATAATAATAAGAGTACGAGAAGCAACACAACAAAAGCTAGTGGTTTTCCTCCCCTTAAGGGGTTCCACAAGATATTTATGGGTCTCATGTGTTGATTAACTTTTATGTTTTTTTTGTTATGTTTTTGTGCTCTAATCTCTCTCTATGTGTTTCAAATTGAAAATGTTTTAATAGACTAATTGGTTGGTGAAAATTTTATAAGTGCCATCACTATTTATTCATCCCCCAATAGTGATCTACATTTCTAACAAGTACTTGGAAAATAATTCAATAATTAAATAAGTTTAGACAAAGTATGAAAGACAATTTTAATGTAAATGTGAATAAGTCAAAAAAGAAAATAACATAAAATGAAGTGAAAAAAAAAAATAGAAGTAGAGAAAAGACTAAGAAATGGGAAATGCAAGGTTGTGCCTATTGGTCTTTCCATTACTACATATCTCCCTATATATTTTTGGATTTTCATACTCTCTTGTTTCCTATGAGAGGAAGATGGATAGAGTGCCATGAATAGCATTGTAACCAAATATTGTCAAAATATACTAAACATCCATTTGAAGTGAGTTTTCCATTTGGGTTTATAACATAAACTCAATGTTCTTATGTGCTAATATATTTTTTTCAATGTTGTTTTCTTTGTCTATGAGTTTGAAATGGAGTTGATCCTTATTTTAACACTTTCTTGTGTTGTTTATTCACTAAATATTCTCTATGAAATATGGTTGTGATGCTTTCCTTCTTGGTTACAATCTCCACAAGTAAGAGAACTCACCGAAAAACTCTTTGTTCTTGTCAATTCATCTATTCTTTAGATGGGACATTGATTGGACACCTTCCAAAGATATAGTTTTAAACACATTTTAGGATTTTATTTTAATGAATTTATGTCTCTTACAAGTTTTTATTTTAGTTTATTTTTTGTTGTGGGTGAATTTATCTCTCCTACAAGTTGTTAATTCATTATTGATAGGCCAAGAATGAGCAACTCCATGAATTTATTTATCTTTCTAAAGTAATCCATACATTAATACAATAAGAAGTGACCCTTGGTTTCATCTTCCAATAGGATTGATGGCCCTTCCTTTTCACCAATGGCTCTCCATACTTGTCCTAAATTAATATTTGTAGTATGCCATAATCTTAAGGATTAAGTATCTAACGTTATGTCAGCATTGATGTGTGTTGCAATGTTGTTGGTTGACATTGATGTCAACCTGGTAGCATGAGTTGTCAGTAGCATAAGTTTCTTATGCATATGCTTGTTTGGTACAGGTAACAGTCATGATTGGTTGCAACTGTTAATGCTAAAACAAAATGAAATTTGGTGTGTGTGGATGCTATTGTAGATGATTGTGTTATCAATTGCAGGGCATGTCATTGATGATTTTAAGGTTATGTTGGCTATGATTGGTTATGTTAGTGTTTCATGTGGTTTGATTTATTGGCTAACATTACCAAAGATTTTTCCTATGGTATTTCGGTATGACAACTTAATGGTTTACCATGGTATCTGGTGTGAGTGCTAATGATTGCATGCACTTGAATAACAATACCTTGTTATGTGTCCTTAGTATTGAGCATGAGTCAAATAATACAGTGGGAGTTTTTCTTGGTATTGGTTCCAAATAGTTTGTTATATGTGTGTGTGTGTGTGGTTGGGGGGGGGGGGATATTGAGGTGATTATGTATGGTTGGTTAAGTAAGTGTGTGAGTGTGCTATAGTGTCTTATATAGGATATTGTATATTTGTAGCTGTGTTGAGCGGTGAAATTATTAGATTTCATTTTTAGATTAGAGAGGTTGTTGGGTTTCTCATGTTGAGAAGATTTGAGAACCTAGTCTGAAACATTTTGAATTATGGTTCGCATGGAAGATTTGGAGGCATAGAGACATCATGCTTACATCAAACAATGATTAGAGGGTAATCTCAATCCAATCATAATTGGATAGTCCAATGGGTGTTGGGCAAGGAGTTTTTGTTGTGGTGGCTTCTAATAGATAATTATCTGCAGAGTTGTGTGAGTAGCAACTTCTCAAATGATGGATATCTACACACTATTATAGGAGTCTAGTCTTCCATCTAGTGGGTGCTAGCTGCTCCATGTACAATTTTTCTCATCTATTCATAGAATATTTGAGTAGCAACAACAATGGGTGTTTTTTTCTTGGTAAAAGGTATGGTAGACAATATTTTTAGTCATGGGAATTTTTTTTTGTTAGTCTAGTGATGATGACTTTGGGTCATTGAAGAAGATGATAATCATTTCTTTAAATTTTATTCCTCAAGAGGTGAGGAAAGTGTTTTTACAATGCAAGAATTTGAATATGAAGAGACTAAGAGATTAGTAACCCTTGAAGCAAAAAACAAAGCTCAAACGAGATTAATATAGAGGATTACTATAGAGAATAAATATCTAAAGAAACTTCTTTAGATTATTGAGGAGAGAGAGTATACTTTCAAGGAAGAAATTTTTGATATGAAAAACCAGTTAGAAAAGGCTAGGAAAACTAAAGAGGATATTGGAAATCATCTTAAGGAACAAATCAACAATCGCAGGAAACTTGTAGTAGAGTTAGAAGAGAGAAGATATAGTCTAAAGAGAGAAACAATTGAAAAGCATAAAGTGGAAATTTCAAGCAACAATGAAGGAAACCACCAATAGGATCAAGTGTTAAGTATGAGAAATTTTAATTTCTTTATTTTTTAAGAAGTTGGTCATATTTCAGTTAACTACAAAGGTAAAAAGATCAAATCCCCCAAGAAAGACAAGCAAATGAATCAGGAGAAATCACAAACATTCATTCAAGGAAAAAAAATTCTCATCAATGTCTAGGTAAAAAAAAAAAATTATGGGTAATTTTATTTATGTAATGATTTTAGGCATAAAGGTATTGACAATAGAAAGAAGAATAGTAAAGGATTTGAGCCCTATTCGCTTTTTTTTTGACATATTAGATATTATGTTTGTGATAATTTGGGCCATATTGCCAAAGATTGTAAGTTTCCTATGGCTTTCAAGGAGTTTAGATAAAAGAAGAAGAACCCTAGTGCAAGTACCTCCAACATACATCAAAACAACCTACTTGTGAAATTCAAGATAACCTGGAAAAGGAAAGAGTTACTAGAGGGAGAGATTGAACTGTTAAAGTCTAGAAAAGAAAGGAGAAAAAAGATAATTCAGGTCAACTCGACCTCAGGGGGAGCTCTTCCAAGAACAAAAATAAAGGGAATTTCATCAGCAACTTGTGTAAGTTTTATTTTGTCCCTCTATGTTTTTCAAATGGTAGCTCTGAGGTTTTTCCTACGAAAATAAAAGACTGAATTTCATGATGGATACTGCAATTAAAATGAGAAAGGTATGGTTAGTATATTGAAGATAAAAACAAAACAATAACATGGATATAATGCCTTTTTATAAAAGGAAATATATATGTATCCATGTGTATCCTAGAGTGTGATTTTAAAAAGGGGGAATGCACTAAAGAATGTGAATAAAAATGCTCCATATGGGTGTGCATGGCTGAGAAATTTTCCCAAAGAATGTTGCACACAAGTTGCATTGTCTATATGGTAAGAAAACTTGATCTAGGATTGTTTCCATTATGTTATTAGTCATGAGAACGCCCTCCTATTTAAAAAAGGGGAAACAGATTCTTATTTTTGGTTGTATAGAACCTCTGCACTACAAAAATTGAAGTCTTTATGGTTGAAAATACGCATCCATCATGTTGCTAAATTGTTCGAAGGCAAAAACTTGGGTTCTCTACACATAGCACATTCCAAGAAAACGTTAAGTGGTGTGACTATCCCTTTATTGAATTTTTGAGGATGTGAACATATTAAAAATACTAAATGGTGATTAGTGGATTTGGTTGATCCAACATGTTGCACATTGATTTGGTTAAGTTGTTGTGGTCCCTGTAAGTGATAGAATTTATTTAATGTTGTGAACGTGTTTTTGGATATGATCTCAGTGGTATATATTTCATTTATGTTTGTTTAAAGGGGCTTGACCCAGGTTCAGAGTGTACAACGCACCAACGAAACCCTCAACCACTAGCCCTTTCGGCAATGAACTGCAAGTAGATCGCATTCTCACTCGAAGTGGTTATGGGAGGTTGCAGAACTAGGTTTTTGCAGCCATAGGGATATGCACGCTATGGCGCCCATGTATTCGATTATGTATTATATATTTCTACAACTTCGTGTACATGAATAACTTTACGCTTATGATTAACCTTACAAATAGGTACTTAACACATAGACATAACAAAAAACAATATAACATGTATTCTTTCGCATAATTCAGTAAAAATCATGCGTAACGATAACAATAAAAACAAAGAATGAACACATAAAGATACACAATATTTTGCCAAAACTTCTTCTTTATTAATAAGGATATTCAATACATGTTCTTCCATGACTTGTGCACCCAACTACAAGTGATCTGCGCACTCAGCTATAGACTCTTTGAGGCCTTTGTGCACTCAATTGTGGAGCCTTCCCCAAAAATACAGACACAAGACAGAGAATACAAAAAATCTATGCTTAGTTAGTTCTTCTATTATATTCGACAAAGTATTACATATTCTTTATATAAACTTCCTTACTACAAGACCACGGTCCACATACCATGGATCCGATAAAACAATGGACTGATACTCGAAATCTATTACAAAATAAGGGACTTTTGACCCTCCTCAAAGCCCCTAAACATTGTGCGATGAATAGAACTTCAGTAGCTTTGCACGCTCCACTCCTCAAAATGCGGAGTCTTTGACCAAAACTTGGATCAAGTTGGGTTGTGCGCC
Organism: Pinus taeda; assembly: GCA_000404065.3. Taxonomy (NCBI): domain Eukaryota; kingdom Viridiplantae; phylum Streptophyta; class Pinopsida; order Pinales; family Pinaceae; genus Pinus; species Pinus taeda. The sequence continues at coordinate 14,165 of APFE030871630.1, forward strand.
CAACAAGTCCCCAACACTCACCCATGACTCGTCCTGAGTCACTCAGGTGTGGTTCCCTTGATTTTTGCTACAATTCTGTTGTAGACGACATTATACTACTAGAATGTCTCTGCCATTTTTTTCTCATGTTTGTGCACCTCCTCCATCAATGCCTCTGTTGTTGGGCCAACAACCTTCTGCAGTATTTCTGTCTACCTTTTCTTCAATTCTTTGAGCCTTCAGCTCCGCAATTCCCTGTTGTACCTCAACCAAGATCGTTATATATCGATCATCAATTTTGTACCAGGTTTCCACTGTGATTTATTGGACCTTCTCTGTGATCTCGTCAATGTCCCCATCAATGAGGACAAGAACTTTACCACCTTTGGACTTATCTGCTTTTTTATTTTTCCTCTTGCCTAGTGTAGTTGTTGTGTCTCTCCTTCTAACAATAAAAGGTGACTCCTCTGATATTCCTACATCACTAAGGGGTTCCTTATGCTTCTGCTCTATTTCCTTTGTTTCTATCTCTACATATTTTCCACTTGTACCTGCATCTTGTGGGGTACCTTTCTCTATTTCAACTTCTCCACCGGGTGAAGTCATCCATTCTTCTAACCCTTGATGTACTATGGCAAGCAAATCATCTTCAGTTACTAAATATAGAAATGGTTTCCATGTCCTAGTTGGTTCCTTCATTTCCTTCACATAGGCTCTGTGGAAGTCTGCTTTGAAGTCTGTAATGTGACAATACTAATTATATAAAATAGGTGACAACCTTGGATGCTAATTCAACACCATGTGTAGATCCATTGCCATCACCACAAAGAAAACCCTATTCTCTATTGTTTGCATTAGCTCCTTAGTAAACCAGAGGGAGGCATACCTCTCTTCCTTACAAACATACACCTCGACAGATGGAAACTATGAGTCTTCTGGTTCTTTCCACGCAATTAGCAGAATGAGGATTATCAACCAAGCATAGTGGAACATCTTTCCCTCTTCTTGTGCTTCCCTACACTCTGTCAAAAATTCCTTGCACAGATAGGTAGCCTAGCTAAACTAGACCCATTGTGTTGCATTGTGCAACCAAGGACACTACAGTTGCATGCACCTCATTGGCCCTAGACTTCCTCATTATCTCACCTACCAATATGTGCGCGGTGAAATACACTCATTGTTCATCAATGGAATTGATATCATATCCCCAAAACTTCTTCACTAGTCCGAACTTTTCCTTCATCATTTGTGCCATTTCCATGTCCTTATTCTTGCCCACAAATTCTTCCGTGGGGTCTTTTCCCTGATGAGGAAACACTGTGATTTTTATAATTAACTTCTCATCAATCAAGATCCTTATCCCTAAACAAATGCATCCATCATGTACTAGTGCGAGGAGTTGTCATACACAGATTGTACTTGATGTGCTTCGGCCGAAGTGTGGCACATTCAACATATTCAAGAGGCTCACTCTCTGCAATCCCGTAGCCCACTGGAACAACTCCAGCCTTATGACTCCACTTTCTGGGTACCAAACCCACTTCATATATCTACTTGGTTCAAATTGAGGGTATTTTCTCCAATCGTTAAAGTCCCAGTCTTCCATGTTTAGCTGGGGTATCTTCCCCAACATTTTGCCCTCAAAAAACACTTCCTCTAGTAGAAATGGGATCTACGTGGCAGTATTACCCTCCTTTGGTTCCTTAACTGACTTGGATTTTTATTTTCTTGGTGGTATGTAAGGTGGAGAACATTGAGAATCTCTTTGTCCTCTATTTGCATGCATTGAAATTCAGCCTCCTCTTCACTATCATTGATCTGTTGAGGTGTATTCTACTGCATCGGCTTATTTCCTTTCTGCACAGGTTTCTTCCCCTTATCTTCTTTGTTCTTCATGTTGTTACACAACATTTTGTCATTGTCCCTATACTCCCTGTTCCTTGATCCCAGAGGACCTCTACAGTGAATCATTCATGCTTTGCCCTCATGAATAAACTCCCACTGTGTCCCTCTTCATGAGCAGATAAATTCCCTTTTGCACAATTTCCCCTGAAACTTCTCTTTTACCCAATTTACAAAACCGGTGCTAATGACCTTTGTCTTCCCCACATCGATGTGCAGAGATTAGCATTGTCCCTTGCACCGACTAGAATGACTGAGTTGTGTTCCAGTTGCGCCAGTCCCGGAAATTTTTTTAAATTAGGAGTCGAAGCTTCCAACTCTAGAAGCTTCGTAAAGGAAGTCTGGTAAATGGTTTGGCCAAATGGGGTAAAGGATGACAATTTGGGCTCCTTTCCGCTATAATGATGGAACTACCTCAAGGGATAAGACCTTCTCCCATGAGAAGAGGATCCATCTCCCATCCATTTTTCCTATATAAACCTCCCTTCTTCCCAAGCACAAGCTAGTGTTATTTTTTGGTTGAGTGTTGATATTGGTGTGCTAATGCTATTTTGGTTTGGAGTAGACAACAAGCTATTACTAGTTGTAGCTATCTAGTTATGTGAGGGAGAAGTGTGATTTGGTTTGGAGTGAAGGCTAAAGGGAAGAGCCTTAAAACTATTGTTGATTGAGGCCATCATAGAATGCTAGTAGAAGTGCGTGGGAACCTGGTCTTGTCAGAGGAGGACTGCAACGTCAAGATGAATGGATGTAATCTCTCTTTGATGTTAATATATGCAACTATCAATTGATTTCCTACATGTTTTGTAATATTACATATTCATTACTTAATGTTCCTTGAATTGTTAAGTAGTTTGAGTTACAATTTGTCTATTATCATGTTTTCCATCTGTTGTTGTTTACTTGTTTCAAGTGCTTGAAGAAAGAAGCGAGAGATAGCTAAAGCGAGCAAGCGAGGACATCACCAGATAGGATAAGCAAACTAAGAGGTAGGCCCTCTTGATTGATTCTAACCTACAAAATATTCCATAGAATGTATCTGTTGTGGCTAAACCCATTATTGGGCTAGAGGAATTTATTTGTGTCCGCACTTATAATTTTACTTCACCATAAATTGGCGACTCCACTAGGGAACCCAAACCTTTTGTTTCTCTTGGGTTTCATGATTTCGTGAGAATTTTTCTAGTTCCATGTTTTCCTTTGGTTTTGTTTCTTTTCTCCTGCTTACTGGTCTGAGTCTAAAATTCATAGTAGCAGATTTGGTCCCTATTTCAATTTTTTTTTATTTTTTTCCCTAGCTCCCTTGATCAGCGTGCTTAATTCACTGACAGTCGTGCCGATCAGCACGAGTTGCTGAGAAACAGTCACATCAACCAGCCTCCAGTGCTTATTGTCAGTTAGGTAGTCGCGCCAATGCTTGTAAGTGAAGATTAAGGCCTGACCCCAATCTTGGCTAGTGTGTTCTGCTCTTGTGGCTTTGACCTCGTAAGCCTTTTGGACCATTTTCTCCCTTATTAGAAAGCTACCTCTCATTTGGTTTTGTTTGCTTGTTGCCTTATCATCTTTCTACTTGATTGATTGAGTCATTGAGTGGCCAATGACACTAGGGCATCTAGTTGGTCTTCCACTCAGCAGTTTTTGAACTCAGTAATTCGGGTTATAGGTGTGCTTACTCTTTACATTTTGTTGTTGGTCCTTTTTACGACTTTGACCTCTTTTTGCACAAGTTTGAAAAGTTTTAATTTTCTTGCCTAAACGTTTCTTTTCATGCATATATTACGTTGCTTGTCTTATGTTTGATAAAGTTAGTGTTTCGTTGATCTGAATGAATTTATCTTTTCATGTTTTCATCTACTTAAAGAGCTTATTGTCTCGAAAACGTTTTCATTGAAAGGTTATATGTGAAACGTTTTTTCTATTGTTTCATGAAAAAGTATGAAATTCTAGCTTGTTGCATCATTGTGCTACAATAATTTGCATCATTAGGAGACTAGAATTGCATCGGCATTTGAAAAAGGAAGAGAAATTTTTGCTTTTGAAAGGACTAATAGATAAGTGTTTGTCCGGAAATTAGGAATTGGAATGCATTTTTCATTAGTTTATTTTTTTTAAAAGTAAGGTAGTGAAAGATCATTTCATTTTTAGTTGCTTGATTGTTTGCATTTGATTGAGTAGTTCCTACCCTCTCTAGTGTAGGCATTTCATCGAATTGAAAGGGTCTTGTCTCATTTAGTTGCATTTAAGGTTTTCAAGTCACATCGCTAAGACCTGAAAATTGAAACATAACTCAAGATCAACTTTAAAATGAATTCAATTAACCTAAGTCACATTTGACATTAATGATCATATCTAGAAGGTCTAGGCTAGAGACGTGTCCCAGCATCTTTAAACCTAGTAGCTGTCATTACCTTCGGCATTAGACAATGCTAGTATAGATTTGTGCTCCCCATACTTTCGAGTATATAACAGGAGACCCCACTAGGATGCAACCCTCTTATCCTTAGGAAGATAAGTCGGTCGCCTTGCAAACTTGATACACCGAACACAACATTCGGGGAGATTTCTTGCTCATACTTCTTGGTTCACTAGGAGGTATTCTACAAATAATGGTTTCCTGGTAATCTTGTTTAACTAGATCATCTAGAGCATTCATTTGATCTCTTTTACTCATTCAAATTAAAACATCATTCAAGTACTTGTCCTTTCAAGCTCATTTCCAAATGAAAGTGATAGAGTCATCTTTGTTTCTTTCTCTAATTTTAAAAGATGAAAGAGCATCAATCTTTTATGCGACTTAATAATTGATTGCCCACGATCCAAAACACCCTGTTAGTATTTTTCTGAGACCAAATCATGAGTTTCCTTAAAAGAACATTTTAAAGCCTTGAAGTTAATTTTTTTGTCGACTAAGACAAGGTCATCGTGGTTGAAGCACCTAGTTCACCCAATTCCTCTTCCTCTCCTCCGTCTGAAAGATTGTCTGAGGAGTTGTTTCCTGAGTTAGCAGAGTCACTCGAGGACCAAGATGTTGAACTCACAATTGTTTTGAGTATTCAACTATTTTCATCTCGTCCTCCGCCTACTTTCGATACTAGGTCATATGTCGATCTTGGCCAGGAATCTTTAGACAACCCTGTTCGAACTCCAGAGAACTCACCGACCACCGACAGTCAGCTTGGATTGGTTATCTACCCTCCTAACCCTCTGTTCGACCATGTTGTGATATCACCGCAGCATCCTTACAGCCCGTAGGACCAGTCGGGTGTTCCTTTGGAATTATCCCCTCATACTCGTTTGGCCATTCATCGTCATTTGTTTTCAAACATGGAACCCGAAGGCGATGCTCCAGTCACATCTATGGATGAGTTCAAAGTTTCTACTCCACACACTGTTGAGGGGGAAGAATTTCGTTTTCGTCTTGAGGGTTTCCCCTTTTCAGGGGGTATTCCCAGTAGCTTTCCACCCAACTACACGTGTTTGGCACAATTGGCTTCAGGTACACCTAATGCCTCATCACTTTACCATAACCCTGTTTGGGCATCAGGCGCCATGCCTACTTCAAGTTTTTTCATTATGAACACGACTTCTCAACAAGTTGTTACCTTAGTCTCGATGCAACCCACCATTCTGAATACCCTTGTATCCTCAATCCCAGTTACCCGTCAGGCACAATTGACAATTTCAAAGAATGTCTTTGTCAGTTCCTCCGTCCCTCTATTCAGTGGCTAGGTTGTACCACTGCCTAGGGGGTAGAACCTAAATGTTTATATGGTGTCAGGTGCCACTAATGTGAACAGTTCACAAGCTCACATGCTTAGTATAAACCAACCTTCTTTTGGTATTATTCATAACCATGTTCATCCTATTAGATCAAGCAATGTCTACTACCAACAGGTTCAGAATCTCGTTGTCCTGTTTAGTTCGAGAAATGTTCAGTATAAGAAGCCCTATGGGGCTCAGTTCCAATACCAAAATCCTTATGTTCCATATGATTCTCAAGGAATGGTTAATCAACCTTACACCCTCCAATCTGGGTAGTACATCCAGCCTGGATATGGCCAAATTCAGTTCGGCAATTTCCCGAGCACTGTTCAAGTACCCTTGCAGCAGTAAGGCCAACCTCTACAACAACAAGGGAAACCTTTGTTACCAAGGGAAACCTTTGTTGTAGCAAGGGATCTTTGTGCAACAACAAGGGAAAATTATCCCACAGCAAGGTCAACTGCAACAACCACATGGTCAACCCTTGCAACAGTTGTAGCAAGCTGCACAGTAGCAGATGCAATATGTTCTGCACACCTCTCAACCCATGTCATTGCAAGGCCAACCTCTGTAGCCCCAGGGACAAATTTTGCAATCGCAAGGTCAACCCTTGCAACAACAAAACCAACCAGGGTAGCAGCAACCCTTGTATACATATCAACAAGGTCAACCCTTGCAGGGGCAGACTCAAGGTCAAATCCTGCAGCATCAGGCTCAAAACCCTCATGTCCTAGGTCAATTAGTACATAATATTGCCAACCAAGGGCATCAGGTATAGAATCCCTATGTCTAAGGGCAGCAAGTGTATCAACCTTATGCCCAAGGATAGCAGGTCCAAAACCCTCTTGTTTAGGGACAACAGGTTCATCACCCGTATGTTCAAGGACAACAAGTCCCATATCCATACGTCTAAGGTCAATAGGCTCAACAGCCTTTTAACTCATACATTGCTTATCAACAACCTATGGCCGGACAGTTCCAAGGTATTTAAGGTAAAAATCCTCCCTATGGTCAGGGTAATCTGCAATGGGGGCTGCCTCAGATGCCATATGGCCAAAATCCCCCACTATGGGGCCAAAATCCTTACCATCAGGGATGGGCTCCTCCCTATGGGCCCTCTTATCAACCTCCCATGCCTTTTAACACCCAATTTCCTTTCTTGGCTACACTCGAGTTGCCAAATGTATCTCACCTTACAATTGATCCAATCCTTCATTCATCATACTAGCCTTTAGTGCCGTCCAAGATACCAAGTGATTGTCCAAAGTTTGATGGGAAAGCTAAAGAAGATTCTCAAGCCCATGTGATGATGACATATCACCTCAAGTTCTCATCGAACTCGTATGTGGACAATTCCATTCGTCTGCGTCTATTTCAACAAACCCTCATGGGTGCTGCAGTGAAATGGTACATCGAGCTACCTCGAAGTACTTACCATGACTTTAACTCATTAGCCATGGCTTTCCTCATGCATTTTTAGTTGTCAGTTCGCTGTGAAAATGGAACCTATTTGCTCACATCACTTAAGAAAGATACTGCGACACACATCTCTGATCATGTCCATGAATGGAGATGTAGACATCGCCTGAAAAAATTCGAGATCGCTGATTAGTTGCTCACTGAATGGTTCACCAAATCATTTGTGGCCCCAATTGCTTGTGATATAGCTATGGGTGGATGCGTCATTGAAGAGTAAGCCATCGCTCATGCACAATACTTGGATCTAGTCTACTCTTAGTCTGGCACTTTATACGAGTTATTACCCAATGCTCTGCGGCCATCATCCGATCCTGCGGCATCAAAGTCACCAGCTGTACCTCCCGTTGATGGAGTTATTGGTTCAGTATCCCAGACCCCTGCCAAAAATTCTTCCAAACAGAAGTCAGTCTCAAATGTTGTCCCTAATAATTCATCCCATAATCCACCTAGCCTTGGTAAAACCTCAGAGGTCCACATTGTCCAGTCTACCGCAGCAGAAAAATCCTTGAAAGGGAAAAAGAAAGGCAAAGGCAAAGCTAAAGCCGATGCCCCAAAACAGGGTCCTCCCAAATCGTCTACTGGAAAATCTTCACAATGGAAACCTAAGTATCCTTGCCTCATTTATGAGGAAGATCACTACACTAAGGATTGTCCCAGGTGATATGAAGTTAGTCACCTACTCAAAGGGACCCCTGTTGTCCTCAAAGAGTCGTTTCCATCTCAGCAGACCCAAATGGTAGACCAACCCCAATCTGCTCCCCCCGGATCACAAGGGTTCATGATGAGTACGCCTATTAATGTGGCTACTAGATCGAAAGACTATCAAACTCCTGCTTTGATAGCTAGGAAAGAAAAAGAAGCCACACCTTCTTCTTCTACCTTGAGTTCTAGTCCTCTTCATATTGAGCACCCTAACCTTGATTCTGCTATGAGGCCACCCTCTTGAGGTGTGCTGTGGAAATCCTCATATAATCCCAACGCCTGAGCTGCTCAACACTACAATATTGTTGAGGATCTGGCTGAGGCACCATCAACCATGTTGACTCTCGAGGTGCTCCAAAGCTACCCATCACAGCGGAAATATTTGTTGTCAGCTATCAGGGGCATCAATCTCACCGATTCCAATTTGATATGTTTTGATCTAGAGAACCATGTTCTGCTGCTCCCTCATTAGGCAATTCATTTTTTCCTTCCATTTGATCTCTGCCATGTCATCATGACCATCAACCCTATGGATCCAAAAGCTGCCAAACTTCCAGTTGTGTCACCTATATGTTCAATAGTTTTCCTTCTACAGTTACACTTTCCTCTGATTCTATGCATCATCCAAAATCATTTTGCATCCTTTCGTCTCACATCGATGATGTGGAATTCATTATGTCCCTCCTTCGACACGATCGATTTCCATTGAATCCACCTCATTTTCCGGGAAGTTGATCAAGAGACTTTGTTCTGGTACCTTAGAGCTTGCATGCCCTAATGGCAAGTTCTTCGCACTCGATGACAAGTTCACATCATTGGCTTTCGATCGAGTGATTTCACGGGTGTTTAACTTCAATTCCTCTATTCACATTTCATGGATTGTGCTGATATTACCTTGAGGATCATTGTCATTATTGGTGGTTTCTCTTGTGCTTGTTAGCAATTTACATCATTGACTGGTAATCAAGCGACTTTCTAGCATCTTCAATGTCAACACATCTATTCACATGCTAGGATTTGTACTTTGATCAGGTTGTGTTGGAGCGCAAGACCCTAGACTCAGATCACAAAAATTCCAGGTTGCGAAGTGCTATCACATGGTTATGATGATATTCACGTCTCTTTCAAATGGCTGGCTGCAACTAGACCATGAGTTATCATATGTGATCCTTCTCATTATTAGATGGCTACAACCATACCTTGGTTTCATTATGATCCTCTTTAATAGATGGTTGCGCCCATATATGGATCCATTTACATGATCATTCTCTGGATGGCTGCATCCATGCCATGATTCATGTATCATTTGACAGAGATATCAGTCTATGTATATTCATATGTACTTTCTTGCAGATTTTCCTATGGTAGACCAGTTCCCTGCACTGATTTATGAAGCATTTCATCCCTCACTCTAGCTTGGCCTTCACTATTTAGGGGGCATCTGTTACACAACATTTTGTCACTGTCCCTGTACTCCCCGTTCCTTGATCCTAGAGGACTTCTACAATCAACCATTCATGCTTTTCCCTCATGAAGAAACTCCCATTGTGTCCCTCTTCATGAGCAAATAAATTCCCTTTTGCACCATTTCCCCTAAAACTTCTCTTTTGCCCAGTTTACAATACTGGTGCTAATGACCTTTGTCTTCCCCATGCCAATGTGTAGATATTAGCATTGTACCTTGCACCGATAGGAACAACTGAGTTGTGTTCCAATCATGCCGGTACTATTATGGAAATTTTTTTAATTTAGGAGCCGAATCTTCCAGCTCTAGAAGCTTCATAACGGAAGTCTGGTAAATGGTTTGGCCAGATGGGGTCGAGGATGACAGTTTGGGCTCCTTTCCCCTATAATGATGGAACTACCTAAAGGGATAAGACCTTCCCCCATGAGAAGAGATTCCATCTCCCATCCATTTTTCCTATATAAACCTCCCTTCTTCCCAAGCACAAGCTAGTGTTAGTTGTTCATTGAGTGTTGATATTTGTACTAATGCTATTTTGGTTTGGAGTAGAGAGAAATCTATTACTAGTTGTAGCTATCTAGTTATGTGAGGGATAAGTGTGATATGGTTTGGAGTGAAGGCTAAAGGGAAGAGCCTTAAAACTATTGTTGATTGAAGCCATCATGGAATGCTAGTAGAAGTGTGTGGGAACTTGGTCTTGTCAGAGGAGGATTGCAACATCAAGACGAATGGTTGTAATCTCTCTTTGATGTTAATATATGAAACTATCGATTGATTTCCTACATGTTTTGTAATATTACATATTCATGGCTTAATGTTTCTTTACTTGTTTAGTAGGTTGAATTACAATTTGTCTATTATCATGTTTGTCTTCTATTGTTGTTTACTTGTTTCAGGTGCTTGAAGAAAGAAGCGAGAGATAGTTGGAGCAAGCAAGCAAGGACATCACCAAACAGGATAAGCAGACCAAGAGGTAGGCCCTCTTGATTGATTCTAACCTAACGAAATCTTCCATAGAATGTATCTGTTGTGGCTAGACCCATTATTGGGCTAGAGGAATTTGTTTGTGTCCGCACTTATATTTTTACTTCACCACAGTGTGGACTTGCTTCTATGTTTTCTTCCTCGGGGATGTTTTGAGTTCCGCTCCAGAGACCTCAGCTAGTCTCTTCTCTTTCTTCTTTTTTAGTTGTAGTTCTGCGGGTACCTTCTTTCTTGGCAACCTATGGCACCTTGGGGACATGGGTACCTTTGCTCCTTATTCCTCCATAATACCCTCTATTATTCTCTCTGCAAATATTCAAACAAGTTCCTCAAAACTCCTCTCAAACATACAATAAAGCTCTTCTCTTCACTCTTAGATGCAATTTCTCAACTTCTCAAGACAAAAAAGTGTTAAATGTGACATGAGATATGGTTTTTATAACATATTTGAATTCCAACCTCATGATTGCTTCAATATTTTCTCATTTAATGCAGGTATGGGGCTAGATACAACTTGTTGTTATTCATAAATGCTCTTCTCTCGCGTCCCTTAACGGCAATATCATTTTGACGGTAGCTTTTTCCTTCCAACGGTCATATTTCCAGCCAAATTCAATGAACATTTCCTCATGGTAGAGTTACTTTTTCTTTGTCGTAGTTCCTTTGGACTTTGTCATATTCCCGAGTATCGCATAGTAATCTTCCTTTGGCGGAGTCCCTTTTCTGCAAAGTAATTTATAGTCCCATGCCCACTTTCAACTACAATTGGCACTAACAACTCCTTCCCTTCATTTTTCAGTGCGAAGCTCTAGGGACAGAGTCATCCCTGCATATCTTTGATCTGCTACCATTCACTCGTCCCAAAATCAATTGACCATTCAACTTTGTGAGCTAAACTGCACCACCATAGAGATGTGCTTGATGATATATGGTCCTAACCAATGTGTTTTAAATTTTCTTGGGAACTTTGTGAATTTTATGTCATATAATAATACAAAATCTCCTTCCTATAATATCTTCTTCTTGATATGCTTGTCATGCCAGGCTTTCTCCCTTGCTTTCTGCACTTGTTGATGAAACCCTGCTATGAACCTATCTTCTTCTAAAGCTAGTATCTATGACATTATTTCATTCATAATGTCAGTGTTTTCCATGTCTATGACAGCTGCAATTCTCAAACTTGGCATGATGTATTCCATAGGCATAACTTCCTCTTGTCCATATACCAACCTAAACAGTGTCTACCCTGTCAATTTATTGCATGTTGTTCCATATGCTCACAACACCGTTGGAATTCTCAAATCCCAATCATCTTTGTTCACATTGCATACCTTGGTCAATGCATTCTCTGGGATCTTATTGAAAGCTTCCATTGTTCCATTTTCCTGAGGATGATAAGGGGTTCTCTTCTGGTGGTGAACCTAAAATTCCTTAGTTAGTGCTTTAATATTCTTGTTCAAGAAATGTGTGCCTTGGTTACTCATCAAGATCATCAGACAACCAAACTTGGACAGTATATATTCAAATATGAACTTTGCAACAATTTCTACCCTGCAATCCTTCATTGGTTATGCCTCAGCCCATCTTTTCAAATAAATAATTGCAGTGATTATATACCTCGTACCAATCTTCATTCCTATTGGATTGATAGATCCAACAAGGTCAATAGCCCATTTTTCAAAAGCCTGTAAATTTATGTGTGGCACTAGTGGCATCTTGTCTATTCTAGATGGCTTTCCTATTATTTGACATACATCACATGCTTGACAAAATTCTTTTGCATCCTTATGTATTATGGGCCACCATAGCCCAACTCTTAATATTTTTTGTGTAGTGGCTTTTCTTGCATAGTACCCACCTGTGACTCCTCCATGAGCTTCTGTCATAACACTCTGTCATTTGTGTTCAAGGACATATCTGTGCAGTACTTCATCTAGTCCCATTTTGTACAAGTGTCTAGCAATCAATGAGAAATCAACTACTCAAACCACCAACTCCTTGTTTTGCTTCATAGTGTACTTTGCGAGTGCCATCCCTGTGGTCAGAAACTGAATAATATCCACGAAGTGATCATTTTTTACTCTATTTGTGAATAGTTGTGCATTATGCAGGTTATCATTGATATTTGTGGGTTCTTATCCTATCTCTATTCTTGATAGATGATCATGCCCAACATTCAATCTCCTTGGCTTCACTATAAATTCAAATTCATACTCCTGGAATAATAACAGCCATTGACAAATATTTCCTCCTAAAATAGGCTTATCCACCAAATATTTCATTGCGGAGTGATCAACGAACATTTTAAATGCGCCCCCAACAAGTAGTGCTTGAACTTCTGTAATGCATACGCCATAGCTAATCCCTCTCTTTTCATTGTGCTATAGTTCTTTTCTGCATTGGACAATTTCCTACTTGCAAATGATATGGGATGATCAATTTCCCCTGCTCCTAGCTACGCTAGTACTACACCCAATGCTATGCAAGATGCATCAACATGTACATGGAACTCCTTCTTCCAGTTCGGGAAAACTAGGATAGGCGCAGTTACCATCTTTTCCTTCAATGCATCCAACCTCTTCTATAACTCTTCACTCCATTGAAAAGTCACATCTTTCTTCGGAAATTTCTCCATCGGTACAACTATCTATGCATACCCCTTTATAAAATTCTTGTAGTAGCTAGTGTGTCCCAGTGTCATGTGCAATTGTCTCACTGTTTTTGGTGCTTGCAGGTTCACAATAACTGTGATCTTTGTGGGGTCCACAATTAATCATTGTTTAAAAACTACATGTCCCAAAAGTATACCAAATGATACACACAAGAGGTGCACTTATTCAAGTTCAATGAGATCTAGTACTACCTACCTGTATCCAACATCAACCTTAAGCTTGCCACGTGATTCTTTAATAGACCAAAGACTGTCCAATCGTCGAAGTATACTTCTAGAAACTTGTGTATATATTCTTTGAAGGTCATAATTACAACTCTGGAAAATATATCAAGCGCATTTTTTAATCCAAAAGGCATCACCGTGTACTAATAAGAACCCCACTATGTTGCAAAAGTCATTTTATGTCTATCTTCTATTGCAATTCTGATATGATGGTGTCCTAAAAAGCCATCTGTGAAAGAATATGCCTCTTGTCCTCCTAGATTTTCCAATACTTCATCTTTAAATGGTGTAGGGAAGGGGTAATATAGGCATGCACCATTAAATTTCCTTAAGTCAACACAAATTCTAATTTTCCCTTTTGCCTTCTTTTCTTGAACCACCATGGGACTTACCCATTCAGACTGTTTGATAGGTTCGATTATCCCAGCTGTTAACATTTTGTCTAATTCTTCTTTCACGTTCTCCTTGTATTTTGGATTCAGTCTATAAGGTCTCTTCTTGATAGGCTTTGCATCAAGATTCAGAGGAATCCTAATGACTCCCAAATCTCCTAATATGCCCTTCATTTATGAAAACTTAGTAGGAAACATCTCCTGATATTCATGAAATAGATCTTTAATCTTGCTGATTGTGTCTTCATCCCAGTAATCTCCTTTTGTTGCATACTTTGGTTCAACCTCTAACCTTATATTCACCTTCCTTGTCTTCAATGACTTCATTATATTAGGCATCTCTATCTCAGATGCATTTACTTCATGATGAGATTCTGATCATTTGATGTCAATATTGCGAGGATCTTCATCCTCTTCCACAGTGATGTTATAGCATTCCATTACATTATGTATCTGCGCAACCCAATCAGGTTTCCATATAACTGGAACTTCGTTCTTAAAAATATTCTTCTTAACTATTTTCAGAGCTACAATTATATGTGGATAGTCATCTTCAAATCTTAATGTCATTATAAATCCATCAACCATTTTTTCCTAGCTATCAATACCATGTTGAATATTGATTCCTAGATGCCAATTCTAAGGAGTTTTCTCCATGGTATGGATGAAGCCGTGCACCCATTATTCTTGTGGAATTTCTCCCCAAGCTACCATGCATAGATGTATGTCGTCTCTATGATAACTATGGCCATCATACCTGTCTGCGAGCTCTATTTCTAATTGACCAAACCTTACCCACATCAACCTTCTACACTTTTTCCAATCTCCTATATTCCTCTTATGAGTACCCCACCATCTAGCAGGAGTAGCCCTCAGTGCTTGATCCAAATCTAACAATCTCTAACATTTGGGTATCCGTCTTTCATAATCTCGAAAGAAAGTATTTACATCACCCAAACCATCATATAAAGGTAAATCACATACTTCAGTTGTCATACGACACACTGCTTTAGTGATCCTTGCACATCACATTGTAGACACTTCATGCAACCTGTTTTTCTAGTTTTCCACTTCCTCTTTTGAATATGAAGTGTAGGAACTATCTTGTTCACAAGTCAGTTTTCCATCTGTAGTAGAGTTAATTCATTTTTCTTCTTTTGTTGTTATCTAATAAATGTTGTCAATGTCATCCATGATGTACTCTTCTCTTACAAGTTCAGTATATCTCACTCCCTTTGATGGATTTAATGGCACAGTAACTCTCATATTATTGCTTTCAAATATCATTTTCCTTTTCTTCAAGTTAATTATAGCCATGTTATCAAATGCCCAATCCAATCAAGCAACACAGGGTATGGATTACTGTCATCCACAATCTCAATCACTTTGAAGTCAGTGGTAGTGTGTAATCCATCAATGTCTATTGTGATACTTGACAATCTTCCTAGAGGGACAATCTTCTGTTGATTCATCATCTTTAGCTAGATAGTTGAACATTGCAGCTTCGACTTACCCATAAATTCCCAAGTTTTCTTCAAAAATACATTGGCATTAGATCCTAGATCTAAGATAACCTGATCCATGTCGTATTCCCTAGTCTGCTTTGTAACCCTCATTTCCTTTCCAGTCTGCTTCTTGTGTCTATGTAGATTATTCACTACATGCATCTCACTCAATGGTACCTATTTAGGAGCACAAGATTCTATCAATTCCTGCAATCCCTCTACAACCTTTTGATTTCTCAACAACTTCATGCAAGTCTATAGAAAATACTTCAAAATATCCAAATCCACATCTTGTGTTGCAACTGGTACTATCTCACAGTTATCCTTCTACGTTGGCTGCGTGGTAGAGGTCGAGACCCCATAGTCCATAAAGATTCACCTTGCCTCTAGGAATACTTTCTTTTCCTTCAAGATATCAAATCCAAGAGCTTTTTCAGTAGTTTTTCTTACCCATGTAGCTTCAGCATCCTTTTTCCTATTGGATTTATCATTTCGAATCGCAGCTCCGCTTCTTGTTATAATGTCAATGCGCGGTTGATCCTCCCTTGGCTCAGCGGCCATAATTTTGATATTTGTTGAAGGTTGTTGGTTTATTTTCTCCTGCATATTTCCAATAAGGACAGGGCATTCTTCTATCACATTATCAAAATATTTATAGTAACTACAGGTTGTCGTAAGGTTTTGACAGTCTCTTGTGAATTGTCCTACCTATCCACAGTTATAACAAATAATTTGGCCACATCCTCGACCAAATCCTCATCCTCGTCCTTGAAATCCTCCTTGAACAAGATGTTGTCGTGACTCCTCATGTGTAAGTCCCTCAACTTATAGTCTATAAGTATCAACAATGCGCTCCATCATCAAGTCATAACTTTGGAAAATTTTATCATCATGGCATACTGATCTACAAAAGTTATAAAACAACTGCTTCAGGGTCTGCACATACTTCTATAATAGGTACCAATCTTCAAAACAATGTTTGCCTCTCATTCTACAAATCTCAGACCATAAACCTGGGTTTACTGGATTAGGTGCTTCACATGCCAAATAATATTTGAACACGGGGCATTGATCCTTATAATGACCCTCTACTTTGCATTTTGTACACCATACTTTTGATCTAGTCTCTTTACCTTTCTTGAGATCATGTAATTCCAAGGTCAAATTAGCTAGCTGACTCTGTGTATATTGTACCCCTGCATGGGTATCTCCAATCGGTGAAGATTCCAGCTTCATCGCAATCTCCAATGCTTCAACTTGAGTCGTGATCTTCATATGTGTCAAAGGTAACCTAATATGTGTCGCAGTAGCATGGCTATGAACCATTATTTATGTTGTTCTTGGGATATATTAAATCTTACTTGACCCACCAACATTTTGAATCGTTGATCCAACTCCCACATAGATTTAGTTGTTGTGTGTTTGATGCAATGTGATTCTGATTTTAGCTTCTTTAACTCTGATACCAATGCTTTCTTAATTTCATGCAACAAAGCAATTAGGTTAGTCACATAATATTTCATATACTAGGTTAGCGCTCTTTCTTGTAGTGACGTAACGAGTTTCTCCTTCTTTACATCATCACTAGTGATCTGTCTTACTGTCCATACTACATCAACTACAAACCAAAACTAATCAGGATCCTTTGATCCCAATCCTTTAAAAATAGGAATCTTAATGTCATTGATCATTCTCCTTCTCGAGAGGCTAGGTGGAGGGGGACAGGGTGGGGGTGTAGGGGAATTATGGGGAGGGGAATGGGGTGTAAGCTGGGTGGATGGATAGGGAATCTTAAAGACGCCCTGATTATTCTCAACTCTTAAATTCGATGCGCCTTTAGGATGGGTAGGGGAATTTCATGAGGTTGTAGGGTTACTTATTTCTTCTTTACTCTCAGATCATCCTAACAAGGGGCTATATTTAGTTTCAATAAAATTATTTGAAACTGTTCTATATCGTTTTCCACTTCACGTAGACCCTGGTTCAGGCTTATTTCCTCTTTGTTCAAACATTAATATGTCTGCATTTGTAGAATCCCCTTTTCACACAATAACATCTTAATCCAAAGATTAAAATATCTTAAGAACTTACATCGTGGTCCTTTGAAATATCTTCATTCAACTTCGCTCTAAGACACGACCGAATCTATCGTGAACTCAGTGATAAATCCTCCCAAAATGTTGTTGATTTAGAAATCAACAACCCTTGAGATATTGTTACTTATGTTCTTGATTCGCCTTATCAATTCAGGATTCCACTCCTTAGGTTTGTCATTCTTGAAACAGGTCTGATGCTTTGTCGACTTAGATACCCACTCGTACAAATCAATGTGGAACGAACCAAAAAATATTTTGTATTTCTATTTGAATACATACTTCTACAACTAGTATTTATCTCATAATCAAGGGTTTTCGTTCTCTTTTTCCACAAATTTTATTTCTTTTTGTTCAACCCACTCCTAGATCTCTTTTTCAACGATTGCCAAAACATATCCCTTAAGCAGATATCGGTCCAAACAACATAACCATTTGTTGGTTTAAGGGGAATTGACCCAGGTTCAGATTGTATTGTGCACCAACAAAACCCTCAACCACTAGCCCTTTCGGAAATGACCTACGAGAAGATCACAATCTCACTTGAAGCAGTTATGGGAGGTTGCAGAACCAGGTTTCTGTAGTCAGAGAGATATGTGCATTGTGGCACTTGTGTATTCGCTTATGTCTTATATATTTTTACAACTTCACGTACATGAATAGATTTGCGCTAGTGATTAACCTTATAGATTGGTACTTAATGCATAGAAACAACAAAAAATAGTATAACATGTATTCTTTCGCATAATTCAGTAAAAAGAATGCATAAAGATATCAATAACAATAGAGAATGAACACATAAATATACATAATACTTCAGAAAAAATTCTTCTTTATTATTAAGGTTCTTCAATACATGCTCTTCCCTAACCTACACACCCAACTACAAGTGGTCTGCACACACAGCTACAGACTCTTCAAGGCCTCCATGCACTTAGTTGGAGAGCCTTCCCCAAAAATACAGACTCAAGATAATGAATACGAACAATCTATGCTTAGTTATTTCTTCTATTATATTCGACAAAGTATTACATCACCTTTATATAGACTTCCTTACTACAAGACCACGATCCACATACCATGGATCAGATAAAAAATGGACTCATACCCAAAACCCATTACAAAATAAGTGACTTTTGACCCACCCCAAAGCCCCTAAAAATTGCGCGGTGGATAGAACTTCGCTAGCTCCGCTCCTCAAAATGCAAAGTATTTGAACAAAACTTGGACCAAGTTGGGCTACACCCAACAATTTGGTCATCGCATTGATCATTTATAGTTAAAAATAAAATGCACATTAGGTGAGGGGTTAGGAAACATGTGTATATCATAAAGCCATTTGCAAATATTGAGCAATGAAAAAGAATAAGTGTGTTGAGTGTAACACCTGATCTGCAAACAAGCGATGAATGTGATTAGTACAACCTAGAGATGTGTGTGAATGTTTGCATTAGTTATGAGCAATGATGATTAGGTCAACATAATAAGCCATAATGTTGTGATTATTTTCTAGAGTAGCAAATGGTTTGTGTTTGATGTAGTAGACAATCTACATAAGTTAAACATAAGTCAAGCATAGTTTTCAATGTGAAATGATATAAATTGACATATTAGTCCAATGGTCTAGTGTATAATGGCATGTGATGGAGAGCTTTGTCATGAACATCCTGTCTAGTTTTCAAAGTCTGTAGGGCGTGAAATATTCATAGCTAAGGTGAATATTAAGATGGTGCAACATTCTGGTGCAATCAAGGATCAATTGACATGGGCTTCTACTAGAAGGTTTTAATGTGAACTATTACATCCAAAATAATATGTAAAACCTATCATTGGTGGAGATATATGATTATGGTGAGAAATTCAAATATTTCACAAGATCTCATACAACTAACATTCAAAATGGAAAAATTGCTCACATCCAATGAAAAATGTTTGGTCTGCTGACATTGAATTTGAATGGAAATAAATCAATAAAAATGTATACAACATGAGTAGCAGATTGAACAGATTAATCACAGCCTAAATGAAGGATTTTGATGGAGTTCAATGATTTCCTCTTATCAAAGGTGCGTGAAAGTGTTCTATGCATTTCTTTTTACCTGGAAGCTCCCAACTATGCCAATATAATCTGAGTTTGAAGTATTCCAAATGAGAAATTTGTTTTTGAGTTGCAATAGAGGTATAAGCGAGTGGGTAAATCATGATATTGGATATGCATTGGCCAGGTCTTGTTGTGAATAAATCAAGTTGAACCTATGAATCTCTTTGAGTAAGCATATATTTTGTTGTTTAAAAGTTGAATGAGATGGAGGAGGAATGTGTAGAGTGTTTTTGTGTTGCATCGATGAGTCGTGTCTTGTGTTTGGTTGTTAAATAGGAGCACACCAAGGTGAAGGAAGGGGATTAAGATCTAAATGTATGGAGCTAATAAAAATGTTAAATGATTTGATTACAAGTGGCAGAGAAGACTTTTTAATGAAAGATATTTTTTTTTTAATAAAAAGCTTTTATTGATTTGCTATACACATATCTAAATTGAGGTTGTAGTTTTGCATTGGACAGTGATGCAGAAAATGTATTGATGATATAATTGTGTATGTGTGTAGAATTTGTTTTCTTTGTAGAACATATAAGTGGTTTGATAGTGATAACCAACCTTGTATTCATATTTTCATGAATATTGTATGGTACTACCATGTATGCTTAGTATTAACAATATGTGTTTGACCATTCAGGCGATGGTATTGATCACAAAATGTGTTGCCTTTATCTTTTTCCTAGTGAACAAAACACTTAATTTTCATAGATGTATTTTTGACTAGTAGTAACCTTTGCATGGTAGTGACAAATGTAACATGATCTTTCCGTGTTCTTCACCTTAGATTAGTTGCTTGATAGTCTTAAAGATTGTATTGATGGCTTGGTTTTTCTCACATGTTTGCCGAGATATATGAGATAGAATTGGTGATACATGTGTTGGGACAGAGATCATCTTAATGTATATGTTTTTGATGGTCTTATATTTGAAGTTATCCCCTAGGATTATGGAGATGGAAATTTGGTTTGCCTGGCTCGAGGAACTAGATAGAAATTGGTAAATATTGTTGGACAAAGATCATTTTTTTGCTGCTTAATCTTTTCTCATGGGCTTGATACTTGAAATTTTGGTGATTTGGCCTAACATTTGACCTTGATATTTGATGGTTCGACACTTGACAATTTATGAATTGATACTTAATAGTTTGAGGTAGTGGTTTGATGGAAGATTCTATTGAAAGTTGAGATATTGTTACCACATCCTTATATCTCATGATTATGATTTGCACACACATTTCATAAGTGTAAAGAGATGCCATGAGTCCTTATGCATTAAAAAAGAGATTCATACTTCAACCATATGTGGGCTTGGATGCAAGCTTCATAATATTGTATTTCATGTTGAAGCCTTATAAAAGTATGCATGAATTGTAGTGGTCATTAGCATTCATCCATGTAAGCACATGATAGTGAGAATCAGTCCTTGGTTATGATAGAGCAAGTCTCTAGTGTCCATCATAAATATATGCTATGAATGGGATTATGGAGTCTTAGTGATAGTCGCGTTTGGTGTCATTTGTTTTCTAAAACCATGCAAGATATATATGAATCCCTGTAATTCATGGTCAAGTCCTTTGGTCAAGAGTTAGTCGTTTGGTCCATGAGATGGAGCTTTCAGCATGAAAGCTTTGATTTTAGGTTGATGATGATGAGCTCAAGGGGAGTATGTCCAATGTGTGATTTCCAATAAAAATGTGATTTTATGTTGTTTCTTTGTCACCACGCTTGCTGCTACTATACATTTGTCAAAGGTTGATGTTGTTGTTGATGGTTATATGTATGCTTCTATTGTTTTGTCTTGAGATTGATCTTGGTGTAGATGGATCTAATGGTCGATTTTGATGCTACTACTCATTGAGTTTGAGACTACTGATGGTTATGTTGTTGTTTGGGAGGACTTTTTTGCTACTCATTGAGTTAGAGGAGAGAGTTGGTACATTGTTGTTGTTTGAGTTGGCCTGACAATGTTGTTGATCTAGATAGAGCTATTGTTTGTGTTTTTTGTTGTTGTTGTGTGTTTGTGATCTAATTTGTTTATACTAACTATCATAACATGGAGAGTGTGTTGTTGTTTGTTCAAGAGATATTGTTACTGCTATTTGATGTTATGATGCCATGGGGAGCGAGAGGAATTTTTTTTTGTTGATACTTTGTGATCAGATCCAGATTGTGGCTGGGGGAGTTATTAAATATTCAGTTATGGATACCATTGATGAGTTTATCCATTTTTTGTTGATGTAAAAGGGGGACTGCATGAGGAGATCAGTTTTAGAGGTCAGTATTAGTTGGATGGTTCAACTGAGGTTGCCAACAATTCCAAAGGAGGATATTGTTGGAATTGGTGTGTGTTTAAGTGTTGTTGGTTAGCATTGATGTCAACATGGTAGCATGAGTTGTCAGTAGCATAAGTTTTCTTATGCATATGCTTGTTTGGTATAACTATTGGTCATGATTGGTTGTAGTTGTTAATGCAGACAGTAGATGGTATTTGGTGTGTGTGGATGTTATGGAAAATGAATGTATTATTAGTTGCAGGGCATGTCATTGATTGTTTGAAGGTTGTGTTGGCTATGATTGTTTATGTCAATGTTGCATGTGGTTCAATTGGTTAGATAACATTCCCAGGGATTTTTGCTTTGGTATTTTGGTATGAAAAATTAATGGCTTACCATGTTATCTAGTGTGAGTGCTAATGATTGCATCTAGTTGGATAACATTACCTTGGTATTTGTCTTTGGTATTGAGCATGAGTCAAATAATACCATGGTATTTTCCCTCGGTATTAGGTCGAGATAGTTTGTTTTATATGTGTCTGTGGATATCAAATTTATTATGGTCTGGTTGGTTGAGTGAGTGTAAGAGTGTGTTATAGTGTCTTTTATAAGATATTGTATATTTGTAGCTATGTTGAGTGGTGAAATGATCAAATTTCATTTTTAGATCAAAGAGGCTATTAGTTTACTCATGTTGAGCAAATTGGAGAACCCAATCTCAAACATTTTGAAACATGGTTCATATGGAGGAGTCAGAGGTGTAGAGACTTCATGCTTGCAGATAATAGAAGACATTGATTAGAGGAGGATAATCTCAATCCATTGGTTGTTGGATAGTCCAATGGGTGTTGGGTGAGGCTCGTTGGTTGTGGTGGCTTCCAACAGATGAGTATCTATAGAGTCATGCGAGTAGGAACTTCTCAGCCGATAGATGTCAGCACACTATTATAGGAGTCAAGTCTTCCAGCTAGTGGGTGCTAGCTACTCCATGTACAATTTTTCTCAACTATTAATAGAATATTTGAACAACAACAACAACGAGTGTTTTTTTTCCTTGGAGGGGGATTTCCACTAGTGTTTTTTTGTTCATGGTGTTTCTATATGTTTATTTTATGCTAGTTTCATATGTTAGATGATGAGTTACTGATTCTTGTTTGTTTTGGTAAAAAGGATAATATTTTAATAAACCCCAGAACTACTTATTCATCCCTGTTATGAAACCAGCTCAAAAAAAGATAGATCAACACCTCAGAATTCAGCCTCTTCGAGGGGGAAACCTCCTTTACATTACATAAATTAACAATTCTTGGATGATTCAAATGACAAAACCTCCTTTCTCTATATAGGAGTCTAAGGAGTCACAATATAATCTAGCCGACCTAACAATAATAATA
>APFE030871645.1:0-13942 GCA_000404065.3 Pinus taeda
AATATACTATTGATTAAAATTTATATTATTTAAATTATACAATTAAATTACATAATAACATGTAATTAATATAAACCAGTAATTAACATGTAATTAATATAATAACATGTAATTAATTAATATACTATATAAAAGTCAAATAATATAATATAATAAATGTAATATATTATTTTATGTATTAATTTATAAACTTGTTACAGTTGTCATAAAATTGTGTAAGAGTTTATCAAATAATTTATAAAAATTAAAGATCTATTTTTTGTTTCGGACGTAATAACTTGAAATTAAGCAGAATTTTTAAGATCCATAAATCATAGAAAAATAATATACATTTTTTCTTTAATTTTAATATGCTTGTATTGCTATTAATATTATAATAATATTATTCATAGATTTGATGATTCATCCTAAACCTACAAGGTCACAATTTTATTTATTTTTATTTCACATGTGTAATATATATGTATAGATATTAACTTATAATTAATTTGAAATTTTAATATTAAATAAAATGAGATGAATATATAATTTAAAATAAATATATGAAAATATACAAATATAATATTTATTGAAAAGTGTGTAAAGGCGTGAAGATTGTATAGAGATATGCATTGTTTCTTTCAAAAAAATATGAAATGACAAAAATAATATTTTATTTAAAAAATGTGAAATGGTTTTTATTATGAGTACTTTACTTCCTAACTTTAGAATTACTTAAAGCGCTACCATGGTTAACCATGAGTTTTTATCGACCATTGAGAATGTGACAAGTAAGTACCTTAACTCAAGTATTGCCACCTCAACCATTGGGGATGATGTCATCCCCTAAAATGTTATTGGTTCACATAAAGTGAATTTTGATTGTACATTTTCCTTAGGAGGCTCATTTTAGACCTCAAAATTATCCTAATGGTACAACCAACATGAATGCACAACAAACAGGTTCACCCAAGGAGAGTGCAAGCATGCTTTGATACCAATATGTAGCACCCCTCCTCCCACATTTACCAAAGTAATCGACCTGGGTAAACATGTAACGAGAGAGGCCACTATAAGGGATTCAACCTCCTTGGTGACCTTAAAGAAATGGAATCAACAAAACACATCAACCAAACCTCCCACATTAGCAACAACACCCTTAGGAGACATATCATCCACTTAGACATCTTGTCCCTGGGACCCATTGATGTTTTATGCCTCTTAACCCTTGGTAACTATCATTCTATAGGCATGCCATCGTCCAGAGTCCTCCATTCACTTTCATATCCTTGTGTGCCAGTGTCAAGGGATTTTTCCTAGCATACCTGTGCCAATGTCCCCGTTATTCAAGGCACTTTTTTTAGTCTAGAATACTTCGGCCACTACCCAAAACTTGTTACAACTTCCAGAATCCATCAAGGACACGATGACAAAGCTAAAAAAAAAAAAAAAAGAACCTCAGGACTGGCCTGACCATCCCCAACCGGGTATGCCATTCTGTCAAACACTTGGCATCAATGCAACCTACAGGTCTAGGATACAAGACATAGCATGAATGACTAAAAAAACTTATGAAACATGACAAGAAGGATCACCACCTTCTCCATTAAACTCTCATAACATCAATTAGATCTTGCATCCATCAATTTAACAATTACAAGTAAATACATGAGATAACCATGACATGAACCAATCAATTAAACATGCTTATAACCGACATAAAACTATGTAAATATCAGAGATATAAAAGCCATTAAATCCATATATAAACAAGTAAAAAGTAATAGAACTTATATTTTAATAATCATATGCAAATCTGATCAATTTTGGGACATCCACGTACCACCCGACCGTAAACATGGCTGAACCAAATATTTCTTTCAGCCAGTCACCCCCATGCCATATTCCAAGCATGAATGTGTGATCTCATGGATAAACTAATCCAAAAACAACCAAGGGAATCTAGAGTCTAAACCACCTCCACCCTCACCAAACCATGATCAATCCAAAACCGATGCTCCAACCACAGTTGAACTGAACTTGAAATGCCATCCGGAATCCATCACTATCCCTGAGGAGTTTTCCATCTCCTTGTCTCTCAGGCTTTACCATAATCCAATCCTAGATAACTAGGCCCTAAACTGAGACCAGTATCTTAGGCTTTACTATAATCAAATCCCAAATCACTAGGCCGTAAACCAAGACTCCTCCCTCAGGCTTTACCATGTATCCTGCAAAACCGAAGGGATTCATAGGCCTTTAGGAATGCAACTTGAGACCACCTCCACCCTAGATTCTGAAATCCATCTCGAAAACCAAATCTCAAAACTAAGATAAACATCCCAACGTACCATGACATCAAAAAAAATTCAAGTTTAGGTTGAAAACAACTGTCATAACCCGAAAAAACCATGCCACTGAAAATAATAGAACCATACATCAACAGGAAAATCCATGCATGTCCAAACCAACTAGGAAATCACACATGAAAAATGTTACTTGCAAGTATTCCTACTGAAGATGCATGATCCTTCTCTTCTTCCTTGATCCTTTCTTTCCTTCCTTTCCCTTTGCTTGATTTTCCTTCCTTGATCCAAAGCTAGAGTGCTCCTGATGGGCCTCTAAATTAGACATAAATTAAGGCCCATGCCTCTAAATTAAACATAAATTAAGGCCTATGACCATCCTTCAACACATTAAGCCTCTCTTTTCACATTAGATAATGTATTTTTAACTTTAATATATTCATTAGGAAGGTTTATGAATAATTGCATATTTTTGCCTAATATTATTTACTTTTGTGGAATATTATGAGAATATTGGGCAGATTATGAAGACTTGGAGGAGGAGATAATTTAGGGGCTTGCTCCCTACTACAGGAGGATCAATATTAAATAATAAATCAAAAAGATATTATGGAATTATGGCACAGATTGTGGAACTCCAATGATTGAGAAAATATAGGAACATGTTCCCTGCCATTTAATATAGATTCATAGTATTGGGAACCAGATCCAGTAATCAATGGATTTTGGTGGGAAAAGATTCCTTCTTTCATGAGTAATGATTCCTAATCATTTTGTATAAGTACCAAGTCGAATTTTCCTCCAGGGAGAGATTTTGATTAGTCTTCTTGTGGAGA
This sequence comes from Pinus taeda, assembly GCA_000404065.3. NCBI lineage: Eukaryota > Viridiplantae > Streptophyta > Pinopsida > Pinales > Pinaceae > Pinus > Pinus taeda. The sequence continues at coordinate 3,122 of APFE030871645.1, forward strand.
GAACTCACATTTTTGCAGCTCCATTGTATTTTCTTGCATGGATGTAATTGTATTGATGAAAATAATGAAGATTGGTGTCATGTTCAGCTTCTAAACCTTATTATCCTCCATAGGTCTATGATTTTCCTTGGGTTTGGTTATCGTAGGAGCCCAAAAGACATTTTGTATCATTTTCTTTCCTTCTTTTCACTTCTTATTCACACGTATCTCTTGTTTTTGTTTATTTCTATTTCTGCATTTAGTATTAATGATTTCTTGTTGTAGGATTGGGTTAAATGGTTGATGTAAGTTCTTTTGTAGGATGAAAATCATCATTTCATCATTGGAAAATATTTGGAAGGTCATAGTAATCATTGATCTACTTGGATTAGTCTTCTTATTCCCAAATCCAGATTTATGGAACTCCTTTTTAGCAAAGAACAATAAATTTCTACTATTTCTTAGAGCATGCCAATGAGCTTTAATCGAGTTGGTTCCACTTGAATTAGATCAAAAAAACATTCCATTTAATAAAAAAAATTATCCCATTACATTTTATCTTTATTAGGTTAGGAATTTGATAGATTTACTAGCTCACTAGTTCTCGAATTTTTTATTTTTAGACTAAGTAATTTTCCATTATTTAATAAATCGTTCCCATCTATAGATGAATTTGTGGATAGATGTAGACAATAATGTGTGTTGTTGCAGGAGCTTTTCCATTGCAGGGAGACCTCATCTCGTTCACCTCATCCACCCATGTCGCCAAACCAAAAATTTTCATTTCCATTGAGCAAATTTACCCATATTGAAGCCCTTGCTTGAGTTCTGGGTAGTTTCCACCAACTCCATGAGTTACTCTTCTATTATCCACCTTTCCCAATATCCATTCCACCTTCTAGATCAGTTCCTAAGCTTTCAGACTTCTTTTTGTAATAAAATAGGGGATCCTATAGACATCCTGTAGGAACTAGTACTTCCTGTAGAAATCCTGAAAGAAAACTTGTAGTGGCCTATTTTGAGCCCGAATTGAGAAAAATCATCACTAGAAGCCAGGATTAGGCCCCTACTTACCCTCCAAGCCATCTGAACCATTGTACTCCTTTTCCTCCACACTTGTCTCCCCTGCCTGCCAAAGAACCAAGCAAGATTAACATTTACATTTTTCAAGCAAAAATATTAAAAGGAAAAAGTTATTTTATAGTTATTCATGCACACAATAGTTCACACTCTCTAGATCAGATTCCATGCTCAATTAGTTTAGATAATCACATGTGATAAATAGGGTTAAGTTAGGTTTCTTTTACATTTAGTTCATGACATTTATGCAATTAGAATATGTTGCTTTCCTTGTACTTTATTTCATGCCATAGGTTAGGGTTTCCATTTTAGAATTTTCTGCAATTAGTTTAGGGTTTGATTTCAATACATGCACTCCATTTCATCATGACAGTAAAGTAAGGGCACATTGTATGCTGCACATATAGTGTTGATACCTATTAAGTTTGTATGAACCTCGGGTTGATAATTAAAAGTCGGTAACCTTGGGAGTTGCAACATTCTTGTTGCAATACTAAGGCTCTTTACTTTTTGGCATCATTGCCAGGGAGGTGTCAAAGTATGCAATGTTTTATTCCCTAATTGATTTATTTCTTTCTACTTTTTGCAAAAAAAGAAAAATTGCATTAGGCATATTTCATTTCAAAAATAGAAAAGTGCATTGCATTATTGTTTTCATTCAATCATTAAAAATAAAAAAAATAAAAAAAAATCTCCAACAACAACCCACCCTACATGTTATCACATGGTGCATTAAGAGCCACATCCCCATTCACTTTTGCAGGTAGAAGAAGAAGATGGAAAAGAATGTAGAAGAAATGGATGGAGATGTTGACAATGAGGAATCTCCTCTCGGATTTCCCATTCAAGATACTGATATTAATGTGCACATGAAGGACATCCCTCCATCTTTTCTTCCAAAATTTCATGGTCTAAGGTCAGAGGATCCATAAACATTTCTCTTTGAATTTGAAATTATTTGTAGATCTTGTGTTTACTTGTTAAACACTCAAAAACTGAGATTGTTTCTGGCAAAATTGAAGGACAAAGCTCTTAAATGGTTCATGAGTTTAGGGACGAATTTAATAAGATCATGGAATGATATGTAAAATATGTTTCTAGAAAAATATAAAGATCATGATCTTAAAGAAGACATCTTTAGAATGAATAAAAAATAAGATGAGAGTCTAGAAGATCTAATAGAGAGGTTCATGTATAATGTTAAGAGGTAAAAACTACATCATCTAGGATCTGACACACTAAAAACCCTCTTACTTAGAACAATTAGGGATGAGTGGATTGATCTCCTTGATCTCATGAGTGGAGGTGATGTATACCAACTATAATTTGAAGAAATTTGTGAAACATGCAAACACATGTCAAGAGGAAGGGCAAAAGTAAGTAAATCAATGTCAAGATCTATAAGTCAAGCTAAACTTGGAAATTTGTTTGATGATTTTAAAACAAAAATTCTTAGCAATCTAACCAAACAAGTAGAAATGTTAAGAATGCAAATTGAAGGAAAAGAAGATTTTGATATTTTTGTTGTGATGTTAAACATTGTCCATCATTACCAAGGTTGAAGGAAGTTTACCAAGAGGAAAATGGAGCAAGTCAATTTCCAATGTAACTATGTTATGTAGCGCTAAGAGGACAATGACAACCTATTCAACCTGATATGACGCAAGAGCCTAATTCCTAATTTCAAGCCTATGCAAATCCATCCCAAAGTAATTGGAACACACCATTTCTTTGGCAACATTGGCCATCTCAACCCCAAAACCAATCTTGGCAACAAGGTTGGTAAGGAACTTATGAGAGCCATCCATAATATCCTCAATATTTTCCTCAATATCTTCCATACCCAACTCCATGTTATCCATACCGTTCGCCTCCACCACAAGCACAACCCCAACCACATTCATCTCAAATATCCACTCCCACTCAATTACCTGTACCACCATTTCCAAACCCACACAATGAAGTAGCTTAGCCCACTTATAATGTTGAGGTACAACACTTCCAAATATCTCTTTTCGATCTCAATGGTATTCATCTCAGCTTAGGAAGAACGTTACAAAAAAATGATTCACTTGATGCCATTGAAGGACAACATGTAGAAAAAGAAGATTCAAAAGATAAGATTAAAGAATCATGGGTTTCACTTGATGAAGAGCAGACATCACAAACAAAGATTGAGAAAGCTCCCTCATGGTTACCATCAAATCCTCAATGTATTCATGAGAACAATCAACAAAAAAATGAAGATTTGAAGGTCATGGTAGAATAAGACATGAAGAATGATCTAGATAAGCAAGAAAAACAAGGACATAAAAGTTATATTGAGGTTTTGTTCCAGAAAATCAACAAGGTGAAACAATACTCTCTTCTTCAATCATGTTTGATATCATCAAAGTCAAAACATTTGATCACTCAAATTTAGGTACATGTCAAAGCATATATTTCAAGTCTACGCATCAGTTTTTCTATCATCTTGATGTGCAGATGGCTCCATTGGAAGTATTCTTATACTTCAAAGTGATTTTGTTTTTCAAGTAGAGTAGGGTAGAAAAAAAAATTGAAAATAAGAGAAAAAGGTAAAATATCAGGTGAAAACCTCCTTTGAGGTATGTAAGATTGGCTCATTGATTGAAAAGCTCCATGAGGCGGTCAATGAGTTGGGAAAAAAGAAAAAGAAAAAAAGATCCTAGGTGAAAACCCCCTTTGATGCATCTAGGAAAACCTACTAGTTGAAAACCTCCTTGAGGTGGCTAGTAGGCCCAGAAGAAAAAAAGGGAAAAAATAAAAAATATTTGCTCCATGTATCTCTCTAATGAATGCATGTACTCTCCAACATTTGCAAGCAACAAAAAAATGTTGGTACCAAAAAAAGGAAAAAAATAGGTCAAACCTAGTCAAATTTTGACTTTCTCCTCTATTCAAGTGCTCCAACAAGGCTAAAGCCATGTAAATCCATCGCCCTCATCTATTTCCACAATCCACCCATCATTCTCAAGCTTTTCCCATTCAATTTTCTTGCTATCTTGAATTGCTACAGGATGTCTACATGAAATAAAAATACATAGAGTAGAAACATATTTTTTCCATATCTTGCAAACTATACATCCATTTGCCAAACTATTTAAGGGGGAGATGCATATGGATGATGGTAACATGATCAAGCAATTTTAGCAAATTCCAGTACATGTTTCCAAGAAATCGACCTCCATCACTGAAAGCCATTTTTGAATTTTCTCGATATCCGTGCATCCATTTAAAAATTTGTTTCATGGGTAGATGCATATGGATGATGGTAACATGCCAAAGAAATTTCAAAAAATTTCAGTGCACGATTTCCAAGAAATTGGCCTCCAGCACCTTCAGCCATTTTTAGTTTTTCTCAAGATTCGTGCATCTATTGGCCAAGAATTTTTTATGGGGAGGTGCATAATGATGATGGATAAATGCTCAAAAACTTTCAGGACAATCCATTCTACCGTTTGGGATATATGGAAAAAACAAGTCTACTACAAGAGGCTGTTTTGGATTACTATAGGATCTTTACAGGAAGTTCTGAATTACTACAGGATCTCTACAGGAAGGTTGAGAAGAAGCTACAAGAGGCAATATGATGGATAAATGGGTCAAAAGGTAAGATATTCCTTAGGGAAGGTTGATGTAGGTCCCCCGACACCTACACATCAACAAGAAGACAACCCATCAACAAAATAAGATAAAAAAAAAGAAAAAGGCAGTCAAGAAGATGTACTTGAATCATGAGCAACACAACAACATCAACTCAATAGTAGCATGCATGTCTCTCTAACAACCATTAGGTAGGTACATGTATGCAATATTCTAGACCTCTTCTCTTGAGCATATTATAGTTAGAAATTTGTTGTAAATGCATGAGAGATGAGGTTTTATAAGCTAAGGATGGGTCAATAGTCTCAACCGCCTTCAACTAGTTAATTACAACTCACTCCTTTACTCATGCAATGTTGAAAAGTCAAATTATGAAGGGTGATGATTTCAAGGAATGAGGTCAACAATTAAAAGAATAAATTTTTGCAAAGGCCAAGTCACCACATCATTCCAAGCTCTCCATCCAATTCATATTCACTATCGATCCATTATTCATCCATCCCATTTCATAATTTCAAGAACAAATCTTACACTCTATCTCACTCTGAAAATTTCTTGAAAAAAACAAATAGAGCATCCTCTCCATATTCACAAACCTATATCATTTCTCATCAATCCGATACAGTTAGAAGACTCTGAAGGAAGAAGGAATGTTTGTTACAGGAAGGCATAATGCTGCTACAAGAAGGAAGAAATGAACAAATTGTGTTAAAAACAAAAAAAAAAAGGGCAGTGCCTAAGAGAGACCTAATCAAAACAGAAAATTCCAAGGATTAGGCAATCATCTAGGCCATAAAAGAAGGCAAGCTAATGGTCTCAAGAAACAATGATTTTTCTTTGCAAAGTATGTTTTTGGGCTTTTCCTTGCATAACTTACATCCAAGATTCTTAATGCACAAGAGAGAGGCCACTAGGCCCATGAATGAGGCACAACAAGGTCACTAAGTTGCTTAAGGATGAGCAACACTTTCAATAGGGGGTATGACGGGCCTCTAAATTAGACATAAATTAAGGCTCATGCCTCTAAATTAAATATAAATTAAGGCCTATGACCATCCTTCAACACATTAATCCTCTCTTTTTGCATTAGATAATGCATTTTTAACTTTAATATATTCATTAGGAATGTTTATGAATAATTCCATATTTGTGCCTAATATTATTTATTTTTGTGGAATATTACGAGAATATTGGGCAGATTATGAAGACTTGGAGGAGGAGATAATTTAGGGACTTGCTCCCTACTACAAGAGGATCAATATTAAATAATAAATCAACAAGATATTATGGAATTATGGAACAAATTGTGGAACTCCAATGATTGAGAAAATCTAGGAATGTGTTCCCTGCCATTTAATGTAGATTCCTAGTATTGGGAACCAAATCCACAAATCAAGGGATTTTGGTGGGGAAAGCTCCCTCCTTTCATGGAAAATGATTCCTAATCATTTTGTATAAGTACAAAGTCGAATTTTCCTCTAGGGAGAGATTTTTATTAGTCTTCTTGTGGAGAGAACTCGCGTTTTTGCAGCTCCATTGTATTTTCTTGCAGGGATGTAATTGTATTGATGAAAATAATTAAGAATGGTGTCATGTTCAGATTATAAATCTTATTCTCCTCCATAGTTCTCTAATTTTCCTTGGGCTTGGCCATCCCATGAGACTTACAGCGCTTTTGTATCATTTTCTTTCCTTCTTTTCACTTCTTATTCACATGCATCTCTTGTTTTTGTTTCTTTCTATTTTTGCAGTTAGTATTAATGATTTATTGTTGTAGGTTTGGTTTAAATGGTTGATCTAAATTCTTTTACAGGATAAAAAACATCATTTCATCCTTGGGAAATATTTGGAAGGTCATAGTAATCATTGAGCTACTTGGATTGGTCTTCTTATTCCCAAATATAGACTTATGGAACTCCATTTTAGCAAAGAACAATAAATTTCTGCTATTTTTTAGAGCATGCTAACAAGCTTCAATCGAGTTGGTTCCACTTGCACTAGATAAAAAAAAATTATATTTAATAACAAAATCTACCCCATTGCATTTTCACTTGATTAGGTTAGGCACTTGATAGATTTACTAGCTCACTAGTTCTCGAATCTGATTTTTAGACTAAGCAATTTTTCATTATTTAATAAATCCTTCCCATGTATAGATGAATTTGTGGATAGATGCAGACAATAATGTGTGTTGTTGCAGGAGCTTCTACAGTGTAGGGAGACCTCATCTCATTCGCCTCATCCAAGCCTCATCTGCCCATGTCGCTAAAGCAAAAATTGACATTGAGCAAATCTACCCATCTTGAAGCCCTTTCTTGAGTTCTGGGTACTTTCCACCACCTCCATGCTTTATTCTTCAATTATCCACCTTTACCAAGCTCCATTCCAGCTTCTAGACCACTTCCTAAGCTTTCAACCTTCTTTTTGTAATAAAACAGGGGATCCTGTAGACATCCTGTAGGCACTAGTACTTCCTATAGACATCCTGTAGGAAAACTTGTAGTTGCCTGTTTTGAGCCTGAATTGAGAAAAATCATCACTATAAGCCAGGATTAGGCCCCTACTTTCCCTCCAAGCCATCTGAACCATTTTACTCCTTTTCCTCCACACCTCACTCACCTCACTCCCTTGCCAAAGAACCAAGCAAGATTAGCATTTACATTTTTCAAGAAAAAAGATTAAAAGGAAAATTTTATTTTATATTTATTCATGCACACAACAATTAACACTCTCTAGATCAGATTCCATGCTTAGATAGTTTAAATGATCACATGTGATAAATAGGGTTAAGTTAGGTTTCTTTTACATTTAGTTCATGAATTTTATGCAATTAGAATATATTTATTTCCTTGTACTTTATTTCATGCAATAGGTTAAGGTTTCCATTTCAGGTAATTTTCTACAATTAGTTTAGGGTTTAATTTAGTACATGCACTCCATTACATCACGACAAAAAAGGAATGACACATTGTATGCTGCACATATAGTGCCGATACCTCTTAAGTTTGTACAAACCCCAGGTTGATAATTAAAATTTAGTAGGCTTGAGAGTTGTAGCATTGTTGTTGCAATACCGAGGCTCATCAGATCCAAGAAAACTCTAAGTGACTAAGAGTGAGAGAGAGAAAATAATGAGAGGACTCCAAAACTTGAACTGAAAAAATGTTACCAACTGATCCTCATAAGCCTGTTTATTAATCAGGCCTCTATTTTCTTCATTTTCCATTATTTTCCTTAAATTTCCTCCTCACATGCAACCTGTGACCTTTCACCTTACTTTTCTCATAGTTTCATTTATTTTCATAAATAAATGTGCCAAAAATGCTATTTTTCTTTGTAATGCCATTGCCTTAGCCTTTGCCAATTTCCTTAGCCAAAAACACATACAGTGATGCCCACTAGGATATCTTTACCCAACATTCAACTTGGAATACGTGTCCCTTAACCATGATCTTATTTTACATTTGTTAACTTTTATTACATGAACATTTTACCAGGACTGTTACATATTGTTGGTTCCTACAAATCTTGCAACAAAGGGATTTAACGTCTCTTGTATGTTGGTGCCTACAAATTTTGTAGCAAAGGGAATTTATGTCTCTTGTAGGTTGGTTCTTACAAAGTAGTAGAGGGGATTGGTACCTTTTGTAGGTCTGTGCCCACAAAGAAGAAAATGAGATTGGTGTCTCTTAATGTAATAGTAGGTTGGTGCATACAAGATATTTCATATAAAGAGGTTTTGTGGTATTCTTTTGTAAGGGTTTCATGTATATCTTGTGTTACTTGTTCAGTTTATAAGATCGATGTTTTGTGATGTTAAAATGTTTAAATAAGTAAAAAAAATCATTATATTGATTCAACCCTCTTAGTATAATTGTGAATCCAACAATTAGTATCATATTGAGTTCCTTCATAAGCAATCCAACCACTAGAAGGAATATCTCAGAGGGAGCATGGCCAATCATGAAGTCTCGAGTCTAATCAATCTTGGACCTATTATTTGGGAGTTTTTAGAAATTGGTTATGGGTCACTAGAAACTATAACAACAGGTCAAGTTGGAAAGAAATCTTGCGACCATAATGAAAAACATAAAAATGCCATCTTTAATGATCTATTGCAATTAGAGTTTGAAAAGGTGATGTGTTGTAAAAGATAAAAATAAATATGTCCTAAGCTGCAAGACACCTATGGAGGAGGTGAAATTAAAGAAATGAAAGATAAAAATAATATGAAGATGGATACTACATATTAAATAATATAGAAGTCAACTTAGAAGGAAGAAGTTCTCAAATTTTGAAAGAAGTCGGATAATGCCAAAACTCATGATTATTTCAACAATGTATTAGATGTAGAAGAAGTGAAATATATCTCAAGAGGAACTAGCAAAGGCAACAATAAGTTACCGTTTTGCTTCAAAATGTCCATTTGCAAAATATGAAGGAAATGACGATGAAGAAGATCTCTAATGAATTAATGCTCAAGTTGTTGATCATCAAAATGAAGATTCATATTTAGAGGAAGAAGTTGAGTGAGGTAGATCTTAAGTGATGCATGTTGCAACTGCCTACAAATTCTAATCCACAAATTTAAAAACCCACACAACAATTGCACTCAAAAACTCAAATATATTTCATTAAGACCAAAATATTTACAATATAATATTTGTTTGATTATTACTGTCCAATTACTCTTATACTCCACACTTCTCCCACACACCCAATCTATCATTATACATTTCATAACTAATATATACATATATTACATTCAATGAACCTCGTGGGTTCAAATCCACTAAGTTAAGATCTATTGGACTTGTATAAGATAAAAATAGACAAATATGGATTTTTATGACACCTTCCATATTTAAAAAACTAATCCTATCCTAACTACCAAACTTTTCTAGAGCTTTTACATAATTTATAAATTCTAGAGATTTTTCCAGTTTTTATAAGTTCTAGACTTTTCTGTAGGACTTTTGGAAATTTCCTTTTTGAAGATACCTCTAGATGCTCCTGCATTAGACACCCAAGGTAGAAAATTATTATAGACTCCTATCTATGAGGTCTGTCACTTTTCTATAAAAATGTAAAAACTCCTCTAGGATCCCAAACTTTAAATTGTAATTGATCATTGCTGAGGAAAAAAATCGTTTACTCATTATTCCTTTGCCCCACACTTTATTCTATTGTTGTCCATTTAATTTAATAACATAATCTCTCTTAGCTGACTGCATTCTTTGACGGAATTTTTTCTGCTCCTTTCTGTACATTCTCTTGGTATGTTGCTTCATAAGTGTCCATAACTCATAAATCTGTTTATCGAATTTGTTTCTTACCTAAAGCTTGTTGTCAACTTTTGTTGGTTGCCTATTCTTTTTAGGCATGAAACTGATGTATGGAAAATTAATATTTTTCTCAAAACCAACTGAATTTTCCACCTCTATGCAACCTTCATCTCTTGCCAACCAACTTTCCAAAAATTCCTACTGTTCCTTGAAATCTCGAAAAAATTGTTTTGAATGTTGTATGCGAGGATGTATTTCATCTTCAGGAAATAACATAGATTCTATCTCGCTAATCACAACTTCATGTTCATCATTCCTCCTTGTACCTCCTTTCACAAGTGTTGCATTTAAGTGTTGTTATTCATCCTAGCTTAGAATAGAGTAAGAGTTTTGTCCTCCTTCACCTTCATTACTTGTAACAGAATTTGCATTCCACTCTTCCTCTAACTTTGTGAAAATTGTAGGTAATTGTTCACCATATTCCGTACCTTCATCCACAAAAAATTCATTACTTTTAAAAATATGAGAAACTCGGATCACATCCACTACTTTGTCCTCATTCTCTCCGAGAAATGACCCTTTCTCTGGGTCACAATAATTGTTGTGGATCTAACCCAGAATATTATAGATCTGATAAGAAAGTATAAGATAATGCAAATAAACCCAGGAATAACAATATCTGAATATAGATAGAAATGATTCACTTTATTATCAAACCCTTATGGTAGTGCAACACCGTACATTCACTCCTTAAGGAAGGAGAACACTCCACAAGCCATATGCTTGTTCATACAAGAATACTTCTCTTCATATCTCTCCATGTGGAGTCTCTAGCCTCTATATAGGCCTCATA
>APFE030871645.1:17337-28253 GCA_000404065.3 Pinus taeda
TCCATGAACCTGTAATAAGGATATACCAGTAGGAAATAGCCCCACATGTTTCTCCTTATCTTGTTTTCTGGCATGAGACCATCTGTCTAAAAGCAATTTTTCGAATTCTTCATCGGGCAGGTTGGAACACTTTTTTTGGTTAAGTAATCCCCACCATGTGGCCGCCTCATCTCTAAATTGCGCCACTACCCACCATTTCCAATGGTATTTCCATACCCACTTCTGTTCTTTTATGTATTCTTCAATAGTAGGACCATTATCTTTTCCTGTAAATAATAGAACCTTGCTAGAAGCCATAAAGAGGGTTTTGAAAAAGAAAAATGGTGAAAATTTGAAAATGTTACAGTTTCTTCAATATTACTCAGAATCTCTATTATAACCTGTTTTCAGAAATGGAACAATCATTCTGCATCTGCCCATGTGATAGAAATCTTGATCCAGGCACTAGAATTCTAGATCTGCGCTGCTATTCTCCCGCCGTCACCCAAAATTTCTGAAAAAAAAGCTGATTTTAAATCAGCGATATCTTTCTCATCCGGACTCCGATTCGACCGAATTTTTTTTTGAAATTGGATGTTTTTTCACAGATATTCCAGATCTACAATTAGATCTTGTAGATATTACACCAGGACGTCTAGATCTGCGCCGCAAACTCGCTGCCCTGAAAAATTATCTACAACCCCACTGATTTTTAAATTAGCGATATCTCCTTCATCCGGATTCTGATTTGACCGATTTTTTTTTTTTTAAATCGGCTATTTTTTCACAAATAATACAGATCTGCAAGCAGATTTTGCAGATCTTGAACCAAAAAGTACAGATCTGATCTGCAAACTTGCCGCCCTTGAAATCCTGCAAAAAGTAAAAAAAAAAATCTCCACTTTTGTGCCCAAGAAAGTGCTCTGATACCACTTATTGTGGATCTAACCCAGAATATTATAGATCTGATAAGAAAGTATAAGATAATGCAAATAAACCCAGGAATAACAATATCTGAATATATATAGAAATGATTCACTTTATTATCAAACCCTTATGGTAGGGCAACACCGTACATTCACTCCTTAAGGAAGGAGAACACTCCACAAGCCATATGCTTGTTCATACAAGAATAATTCTCTTCATATCTCCTCCATGTGGAGTCTCTAGCCTCTATATAGGCCTCATACATACAATACCATGCATCATTACCATGGTTTCCTCATACCATCAACTAATACCATGGGCCCCTTACATTATTATTAACTACTTGTGGTCCCTTACATGACATGGGTTAACCACCTTATTTATTACTATGGCCCATCCCTTATTACATTATTACCTTGGGTACCTCCCTTGGTACCCCATATTATCCCCTTAGGTATATAACAATAATTCACTTTTTCTGCCTCGTACTCATCTGCCTTGAACTCCCCTTCTTTCAACTAGGTTCTTATCATGTGCATCATCTTCTTCCACAACTTTCTTGCAAACAATTTTTTAATTGGCCATTTAAATCTGTTCTTAATAATCCATCTACATTCTCGTTTTCCTCATGTTTCTTCCGCTGCTCCATAAGTACATACGGTTGTACTTTAATCGCAGGGAGTTCCCTATCAAGATCCTCATCCCTCAACTTCCTCTTTATGTCATTTTCCTTGAAATATTCTTACCTTCTCATGTGGATTTCACGTGAACCTTTGTAATGACCCTTTGTGATCATCATTTTATCTAACTTCATGAGCTTCTCCATGCTCAACAGTGAACTACAATCAAACCTCTCCTCTATAGAAAGTATCCTCTACTTTCTACTTAATAACTTATGAAGCTTTCTTCACTAGCTTGAAATTTTGGTATTTTCTCTGGTTCTCTCCTTAGAACCTTCTCGAGCACACTCCTCTACTCCTTTTAGGCTTCTTCAAATCTTCACTTCTGAGAAAATTCACTTGCCCACCTTTTATGAACCTCAGCTGGAACTTGCAAAGGTTCTTTGCCACAATTCTTTCTTCACTTCTTCTCTTTGTCTGCTACTTGTAAACATCAATTCATCTACAAAAATCTATTCATAAATACAAATACTAGGTTACCTATTATACTGCTATAATTCTCCAACCTTCTTCTGTTGTGCAACTCTAATGTTTGTATAATCAACTATCCTTTATTTAAATATCAAAGAGTATAGACATATTTGACTCTCTTAACTGAAGAGCTAACCAAATCTGATCTCAATAAAATGATACATGCTGCAACTGACTGCAAATTCTAATCCACAAATTAAAAAACCCACACAACAATTCCACTCAAAAGCTTAGATATATTTCATTAAGACCAAAATATTTACAATATAATATTGGTCTGATTATAATTTGCCATTTATTCTCATACTCCACACCTCTCCCACACACCCACTCTATCATTTTACATTTCATGACTAATATATACATAGATTACATTCAATCAACGCTGTGGGTTTAGATCCACTAAGTTAAGATCTATTGGACATGTAAAATGGAAAAATAGACAAAGCTGGATTTTTATGAAACCTTCCATATTTTAAAAAGTAATCTTATCCTAACCACCACACTTTTCTAGATATTTTACATAATTTAGAAATCCTAGATATTTTTCTAGCTTTGATAAGTTCTAGACTTTTCTGCAGGACTTTAAAAAATTTCATTTTTGAAGATACCCCTATATACTCCTACATCATTAACGAGAACTCGTGAGTTCCTTAGAAGAAATAAAGAGATTTAAACAAAATAACAAAAAGCAGAAGGAGATGTTGCAGAAATATGAGAAAGAAAAGAATCGTGATCTTGAGGAATCAATAATATCAGTCATGAAGTTACAATTAGAAGAGGAAAGGGGAAGAAAAGAAATTTTGCTAAGCTAACTCAAAAAAAAGGAAGGACATTGTGAGAAACTAGAAGTTGAGATTGTTTCCTTAAGAAAGGATTTAGAAAAGTCCAATGATCAAATGAGTCAAAATTTGAATTTTGGAAATAGTACTAAAATATTAGATGGCATTCTTAGTTCCCAAATATCTCCTTTATTAAAATATCTCTTGGTTATCATGAAAATTCCAAGGCAGAATCAAGGTCAATGAAATTAGAAAAGAAATTCAAAGAAGAACCTGAAAGCTACGTTAATTTCATTATAATATCCATTAATGAAAACAACAATAGGAAATAAGGTGAGGAACAACAAATATATGGTTTTCAAAAGAAAGAAAGAAACACTAAGCAAGGAAGTGAATACTAATCAAGACCTAAGAATGGATTTAAAATAGTTTCTCCTCAAAGAAGGCCCTACACATCTAGGTATCAAAATATATCTTCTGGCAATTTCTTTTCATGTAATAATTTTGGTCATAAGGGAATAAATTGTATAGCTTATGCAAGAAATGGTTATATGAGGAATATAAGCAAGGGATAATATAAGATATCAAAGAATAGTTGTGTATGAAGTAATCTTAGAATTTTTAATGAGATTGTTGTAAAAACTTAAAATTCATTTGTCCCCTTATTAGATCATGTTGAACGTTTCAAGTGCAATAATTTTGGGCACAAATATCATGATTGTAGAAGCAATACGTTGATACCTATAAATCAAAGCAGAGAAGAAGATATTATCAAAAATAGAAAACAAATAATAAAGATATGGAGAAGGAAGCAAGAGAAGTAGGAATAATGTGGTCTAATCCTATATGTTTAAAACAAATAAAGCCAACAACATATATTCAGTGGATGTTCAAATCATGATAAGAAATAAAGGAAAATATATCTCTCTAAAGGAAGTTAAAGGAGGTTGTGTCACTCTTGGAAATACTAATTTAAGAATGATAACTAGAAAATACACAATCAATATTGCTAATGGAAGGGAAAAAACTCGAAATGATTTACCCGTTGAAGGTTTAAATCAAAACCATTGAGTCTGAGTCAAATGGTTAATCAAGGGAAAGATCTCACATTTCATTCTAAAGGATGTGAAAATAGAAAAGTAGGTTTGGGAAGATTGGTGGCAAGTGAAATTAGGTTTATAAACAATGTATATGTCCTCAATGAGATTAAAAGAAAGAAAAGTTACTTTATAGAGGTAATATCCCTAATAGCTCATCAGTAAAGGACAGTATAGATTCAAGTGAAGCAAGAGGTGGTAGGTCTCATTAAGAATATGAAAGTGTTAAGATACACGTTGTAAGAGAGTAATGATGATATAGAAATTTTGCAAGATTTGGATAGTAGATGATATGTGAAGAAAGTGAATTAAATGATGTATTCCAATTAACATTAATGCATATGTTCAAGGGGAACAACCCTTTGATAAAAAAAGGGAAAGTTGTAGAAATGGAGAAGTCACTATCGGGGGGAGTCCTGTTGCAGTTAGAGAAGTTAAGTTGTATATAAAAGGAAGAATAAGCCTAATGGGATTAGTCACAAAAAGAAGAAGTAGAAGGAAGTTCAAGTACAAGGGGAGTAGTCTCAAGAGCAAAGATGCAAAAGAGGATGTTGGGTCCTTCGCTTTTGGGGATAATTTTTTTATATGTTTTGACCAAATTTGACCAATGGGGATTTGTGGAGAAAGAAGTTGAGGAAATAGAAGGAATCTACTAAGATTTGTCAATTACAGAAGGTCGGCCAAGGAAAATACAGAGACATGTAGTCACAATCGAGCCAAAATAGTTGTCAAGAAGAGAGGGAGTAGTCGCAACCAAGCTACAAAAGTAGCTGAGAAGGAAAGGGTGGGGAATCTAAGTAAGAAACCAGTAGTTAAGGTGAGAAAATTGCATAAAATCTGAAGGAAAAGGAAAAACATAGGGAAGAGACTTGTGTACTAAAATGCTATCATTGAATCTATAGACTTAACATTGCTTTGTGTTTTCCTAATTCCGAGTTAGTTTATGTTCTAATTTATCATTTCTATTGGAAAGGCCTAAGAGACATTATGTAATGATGTACTGATGGTTAAAGCTAATGGAAGGAGTTTCGACGATGCTTATGGATATTCATGTGTTGATTTTATGGATCCCTTTATTTTTTTTTAATACTACAAATGTCTATGTATACTCTCTATTCCTTTGAATACTTTTGTTGTTATACATTTGATTCCATATTTCAAAGTAAAATAAAACTCAGCCTTTGTGAAACCCCCCTCGATGCCCTGTTATAATCCCTTAACTAAGTAAGGTTACGACACACCTCGGGTGAGATGCCTTATTCTCCTTGAGTAAGGTGAAAATATAGGTGTTACGCTAGACTACAGTGAATACTTTGTTGGCCTCTGCACTTGAACCTAGGGTCTCTACCCATTCATAATTTTCTGCGAACAAATGGTTTCATCACCGGAACCTGGAATTTCTCAAAGGGATTTGAAACATGGTGTCGAGAATTTTTAAGATGGATTTGCAAGATTGGTGGCATGAAAAAGTAGAGTGTTTTACCTCTCAACAAGTTCAACTTCGTCACTGAAATCTGAATCAAGTGAAGGAATAAATATTGTACGTGGAGCCTGTGAGTGATCAATACGAGATATTCTGGTGCAAGTTCCCAGTGGACCTCTACAATTGGTTTTGGAGCTCCCAAATAATAGAAAATACTAGCATCTAGAGTTGATCTCCTTGTACCTGGACTCAGGATGACCTCATTGAATTACACTAGCTCGATATGGATCTAACTCGTGTTGTCAACTTTTGGGTGCAAACCACTTTGGAAGGGTACATCATCAAGTTTGTTGCAGAGGGCCATATGTCCTTTTCCAAGGATGATGTGATGTTCAATTCAAGATTATGGGGAAGACTATTGAAGGAGATCCTATTGCGGGTTAAAGTCTTAATGGTAGAAGAGAACTTGTTGGGGTTCTAGGGCTCACCCATGGAATCTTAAAGCTCGGGTAATGGAAGAGGGTATAAGGGGAGGAACACTACCTATATATAAGCTATGAAAATGTTGGAAAGATTGATGCAGATGACTTCCTTAAGGCTAGAGATATGAGGGCACAAAGGAGAGTGAAAATAGTTGAAGAATGAAGGGAGAAACCTTTGCAAGAGATCCATAGATGGTAAAGGGAGCTACACCAAGTGGAAGTCGTGTTAAGAATCATGAAAGCATGAGAAGGAGAAGGAATTTGGGTGAAGTTTTAGAGCGATGGGGATGGAGATAGAGTACAGCTTGATCTAGGAAGAGAGGTGGGGACCACCATGGTGACATAATTTGAGAGAAGAAGTAGAAATTTCCCTCCACCAACAAAGATGGAGATGCTAGATGGATCGGATCCTATAGGCCAAAAGGAGGGCCAAGATAATGACATGAAATTCACTATGAGAAGGTTATTTTTTAGGATGATGTGTCTCCTGAGAATAGTGACTCATTGCCCAAAAATTTAGGTAGCACTCCCCTTGACCTTCCCTAGTACTTTATCACAATCCTGGTGAGTTCTTATCTAAATTAGTTAAATTTATAAAGGTCCATATACTACATAATACTTATAAGTTTGGTACCTCTAGTGGTAGAAATGGTAGTGTAGTTCAGGTATCCAAGGATCATCTCAACCTAGTTCCCAAGGATTCATACATGTCTCACTAGTTCAACCATGTATGGCTGGACTTATGCCAGGGTCCTTTACCCAATATCTCGAGTTCACTGGGAGATGGAATGATGATGTCGAACAACATTGATACCTGTGTGAAGCTATCTGGAAGGCTTTCCAAACTCCAGATGCCACGAAGTTGATTTAATTTTCGACCACTCTTCAATAAAGAACATTGATATGGTTCATTAAGTAGTTCACGTTACAAAAGAATTTGATGATAGATGAAGTATGGAAGGAATTTTTCCAAGAGTTTAAAATTCCATAGACTGAAAAAAATGGGTTATCTGAACTATTGGAAATCATGCAGTGGGAAGGAGAAATGGCCTCAGAGATGATGCAAAGGTTTAAGGATGCAATTGGTAAGCTGAGTTACCCTATTGATCCCAATCATCATCAGAATGGTTCATCAAATAGTTGTTGCCATTGGCCTACTTTCCCAATCCTTTTTTATGGATATTCACTATTTTTGTAAGGATGGACTCAATCACTTTATTTGTGGAATCTACCTAGCCATTTGCTTATGGGTGGTACGATGTAGATTCCCTGTGTCAAATATTATATTGATCTACAATTCCCTTCACTATATTAGAAACAAATTGTGGTCCATTGTTCGTAACAAGTTCTCATGGCACACCAAATCAAGTAAAAGTTTCAGTAAATAAGAAATCAAAAACTTTTTCAGTATCATAACGAACAACCCTAGCTTATACCCATTTTGTCTCAAAATTTGTACAAACCAATATTTGTCTTTTATTTAAATATTTTGGAGTTATAGGTACCACAAAGTCAATGGCCCATTTTTCAAAGGTCTCTAACATGACTTGTCGGAAAAGGCATCTCATTAACTTGACTAGGTTGGTCCATCCACTGAAAACTAGCAAAATTCTTAACATATTGTCTGGCATCCTTAAACAAGAAGGGCAAAAAGTAGCTAGTTTGAAGAATTTTATATGATGTCCTTTTTTTTGGAAAATGGCACCCATTAGGCTCATCATGGGCTACTTTTAAAATGTCAAACATATCCTCTTCTCTTACACATCTATGGATAATTAGATGGAGTCCTATCTAAAAGGTCTCTCCTTGAGTCTGGGAGCATGAAGCACTATTCTGAATGATCCTCCACCTCTGCCTAGTGGATAGGTGTGATGGTGATTTTTCTGTGATGAGATAATTTTCCATATCAGCAAACCAAGGGGAGTTTGGTGAAACAAAAAAGAGATGTTCATCAAGAAATGATTCATCTATAGGAATTGCTTGGCCAAGACTTCTCAATCTATAAAGAAAATAATCTATCACATTTGACTTTCCTAGCCTATCAATTATGGTTACATTGAATTCCTATAGTGAAATTAGCCACCTAGTTATCCTACCATTGGTTAAAGGTTTGTTCATCAAATATTTTATGGCAAAAGTGATTTGTATGTATAAATATTTGTATCCTGTAATGTAGTGTCTGAACTAATTAATAGAAAAAACCACATCTAGGAAATCCTTCCCTTTCACTGTATAATTAAGCTCGAAAGATGAAAAGTTTTACCAACGAATTATATGGAATAGGATTGTTGATTTTCATCTTCTCCCAATGATGCACCAATGGTAGTATTTGAGGCATCCCAGGAGATATGGAATGGAAGGGTCCAATTAGGCCTCCTAAAAAGTGGTTATTGTGCTAGTATCTCCTTCAGATTCTTGAAATCTTGTTGGCAAGATTTAGTCTAAGAGAAATAACTATCGTTAGCCAATAGTCGAAAAAAATGTGTAGTTATCCTAGAAAAACTCTCAATGAATATTTGGTAGTAACCCACATGACCGAGGAACCCTCTCACTTCCCTTTGTGTTTTTGGTATAGCCAGGTGTATGATGACATCTATCTTGGTTGGATCTACCTGGATACCTTTATCAGAGATTGGATGGAAAAGGACCACCCCTACTTTGCACATCAATATACATTTTTTTCACTCAAAGCAAGGCAGGGCTTCTGGCATCTAACTAGTACACTCTTCAAATTTTGGAGGGCTTCCTGAAATGAATCACCAAATACTGAAAATTCATCCATATAAACCTCTACATACTTGAGATCAGTAAAAATAGTGAAGATTTCAGTCTGAAAAGTAGTCAGAGCATTACAAAGTTTGAAGGGAAGCACTCAATAGGAAAATGTTGCCTACGAACAAGTAAAGGTAGTCTTGTTCTTATCCTCAAGTGTGATCTATATTTGGTTGTAACCACTAAATCCATCCAAGAATGAGAAGTAATTTTTACCCACAAGGGTATCCAGTACTTGATCGATGAAGGGAAGGGATAAGTAATCCTTGAGAATGGCTTTATTTAATTATCTATAATCGATACAAATTCACCATATCCCATATTTCCTAGGGACTACCACCAATGGAGAGACCCACTGCCTCGGGACTACCACCAATGGAGAGACCCACTGGCTATTAGATATAGGATAGATAAATTTGACATCTACGAGTTTTTGGAGTTATTCTTTAAAACATCTCTCAGTGTAGGCTTCATTCACCTTTGGAATTCTCATACGGGTCAAGTGCCCTCCCAAATATAAATGTGATGGTTACAAGTTTTAGGAGGGATGCCTCTCATGTCCTCTTAACTCCATGCAATGGCATCAATATGGTCTCGCAGAAAACTCACAAGCTTCTCTTGCTTGGATGGGTCTAGGTTTGTACTAATGTATAAATATTTTCCTGGACTTACCTCAAAAAGAGTAGCGTCCAGATCCTGATTATATGTGGTAGCTCCAAAACATTGTAATGATGATGAGGATTGTGGATCATAATTTTCCTAGAGATATGGGCTAAAATTTGATGAAGTACTCCAAACTCTTGCATATTATCTAGGTAACCAAGAAAATTTCGGATCACATGCTCCTTAGTATACTCAGTATATTGTTGAATCATACAAAGAGATTGATTGTCCTCATCACTACTATTATAATCCAACCATAAGGTGTCAAGAAGCTCTTGGATAGATATGGCAAGTGGGTAAAAGGCGACCTTCTTCCTAGAATTCCTATCCAAAATATACATGTCACTAGAATGATAACCTATATAGGCATCAATGGTAGCAAGCCATGGTCATCCAAAAATCAAGGGGTTCCCCCCAATAAGATTCTTTGGTTGTGTTAGCCTCCTATACCAATAGGTTTCATCTTTCATGATTTTCTTGATCGAACTATGGAATATGTTCAAACCTTCTTTCTTGAGCAAAGGTGTTCCATATTCTTGAAAAAACAAAAAATCAAAAAAGTTAAAAAATGTAAAGAGGGTATACCCTAAAAGAAAAATCAAAGGGTAAGAAAAATAAAGTGGTCAAAAATAAATGAAAGAAATGAACCCCAAGCAAAAATAGACCAAGGAAAGTGTGCAAATTCAAATGCCACTACTACTTCATTTTTGTAATAAAACAATTGTGTGCAGCTTGTCCAACCTTTGCCACAATTCATGAATAAGTCAAACTGTTTAAAATTGGCTTACTCATATTTCAATTTCATGTTATAGATTAGAGAATAAATATTTGACCAAACAGTTTAATCTTGGCAGATAAGTAGATAGTTAGAGTTAATAAAAGGTGCTCAACAGTTTAATCTGAGCCCTTGGATGTAATAAGGGTAGAATTAGATAGATTTTCCTTGTGAAAAGAAAAAATGTTGATGAGGTTTTGCAAGTCTAAATGCACCCTAATAAAGAAGAGAAAATGGTAGTATTAAGTAGATAGGGTAGGTAGATGGTGCTGCAAAGTGTTATCTGATGAATGATGCTGCTACATGTTTTTGATCCTTTACTTTCATCACAAGTACTAAAGCAGGAAATACACTGGAAAATCACGCAAGCAAAGTCAAACTCATTAACCTCCCTCATCACTTTCCCCTCAAAAGTTTTACTAATTTCCCCCAAAGTACTAAGGTATTTGGAGATCAAAGGGGCTCAAGGCATTTCCTTGACCTCTGGAGGGACCGGACCCTCGGCCTAATGATAAAAAAGACCTAAGTACTTAAGATAATCCATCATTATAATCTTCCATCTTTAACTTTGTCCTAAGTAAAATCCTATTTTACTTAGGAAACTCATGCAAAATTCCATAAAAATCCCTCAAGATAACTTGCTATTCTAAGTTTAAGTGTTGAAGATAAAATATTACAATTAACTTCAGAAGTTATCACTTTCTTAGATGAGCAAAAATATTTTGAGTTTCCTTGTCCTTTGCCATATTTTACATTTAACTCTATTATACTAAATCCCTAATAAAATACCTTATCCTAAGTATATAACTCCCTTTTTATAAATATCCCAAAACCCCCTCTATTATAAAGTTTAACCAAAGTATTT
>APFE030871645.1:54521-75108 GCA_000404065.3 Pinus taeda
CTGATTTGGAGAAGCCTCCCTATTTCTATTATTTATAAACCAAGCAAGGCCTATTTGAAACTTTAAATGTACCAATTCCAAAGAATGTTCGAAAGGAGGAAAATATCGAAATTATTTCTGTAATATTCAGAATACATACATGCCTAGTTATATCAGAATTTTCCTTATGGTTGAAACTCTATTTCAAATTTTTTTTAAGTACTTTTGATTTTTCCAGAGATAACTGGTTCTCCCAGTGAATCGCCAATTGTTGTGCCTTGCAAAACAACCCCCCATTTCATATTTATTATTATTCACAAAACCATTAAAATATGAAACGGGTCCCTTTCAAAATAAAATTGATGTCAATAACCCTTACTTTGTAAAAATTCAACAAATCCAAGGAGCGCTTTATAAACTTCCCATCAAAAGCCATATCCCTTTAAACATTGGAAATAAAGCAAATATGTGTTTATTGCGAAAAAGCGATCGCAAGATCGCATATCGCAATAACATAAAGGATGCACCAAGCAATCAAAAGGCTCCCCCCAACCCGATAAAGCTATCGGCGATATCGGCAATCGGCATTCCCTTGTGCAACACTATCGCGCCCATCGGCAAAGCCCCGACCCGATAAAGCTATCGGCGATATCGGCAATCGGCATTCCCTTGTGCAACACTATCGCGCCCATCGGCAAAGCCCTGACCCGATAAAGCTATCGGCGATATCGGCAATCGGTAGTCCCCTTCGTATCACAAGCTTTGTTTATAACCCTTTCCCCGATCCGATATCGGCGATCGGCGATCGGTGGTTTCCCCCCCGTTGAATCCTTAATGCGCATAGGCCTTTCCCCGATCCGATATCGGCGATCGGCAATCGGCAGCATTCGAAACATTGTTAAAACTATCCTCGCACCCCTGCCCGATCCGATAAGATAAGGCACAGTTCTCAACGAAAAGCCGTTAGAGTGATTGGAAAGCTCGAGTTAATGACAATTAAGGCATAATCATTCTCGCTCGGCCGCCAGTACGCCCATTGCATGATTTAAAAGATCTTTAGGCAAATATTGCACTAATGAGCATTTATAAGGTGGCAGGTCCTATACGGTCCCTTAATGAATCCGTCCTATCAGATCTGCCTCTAGATCATATCTGCGCTGTTTTAATAAAGGCAAAGTAAATCGACGTTCTTCTTTCTATTTTACTCTCAGTTGCGAGTTTCATTATTATCTCAGTATTACGCCAAAACCACCTTTCTGTGCAGATTAGAGATTTACCAAACAATTCAGACATAATGGGTAAAAAGCAGAAGAAGGTTGTAGGCGTTATTGAATCACCATCCATGCCACAACTAATAGTAAACAGTAAGAAAGGTTTGATATCAGATACAACGTGCGCGGGACTTGCCAGAACAACTTGGCAAGGAACTTATGATTTACTAGAAGTCGAGAAGCCTGAGCAGGTGGTAGAAGAAGCCACCACAGATTCTACCAAAAAATCAAAGTGCACTCTCAAGGACTTGGCCGACTCCTTCCTACATAGGATAGCGGCAAGAGAGCAAATGCTTCCATACACCGATGTTATCAAATGGGAAATTGAAGAAATTCCTATCACAGACAGAACTTTCGTCGCAAACGATGGAAGGATTTTTGGGTCCTTCAAGCCAGAAGATTTGACTGAGGCAAATGTATCATTTGCCTAAGCCAGAGAAAGTATACAATAGCGCATTTCTGGAGAAATTCGCAAGTGAGAATGAGATTGAGTCCGAACCCATCAAAGATTGGAGGCAAAATCCAAATAAGCACAAGCATGAATCCTCCAGTAAGTACTCAGTCGACTCCTTGTGTTCTCCTTATTGCTATGCCACTATAATGATGTGTAGATTATGGGGTTTGCACGATTCTGCCATTTTTACCATTGAAATGGTTCCCCTCATGGAGGCGGCAGTCAACAGTTGGATTATGGATTGGGCTACTATCCTTTCGGATAAGCTTGCACTAGCTGTTAGTGAATTTAGGAATAAAACCAGAGTCACCGAGAGAATAATTCCTCCGTTCTACTACAGCGCTTATATCTTAGATACCTTGTGTTTTAATTTTGAATTCCCTATTCTTGGTTGGAGGTGGACCGCACAGGACCCCTCGGCCATCCATATTTACCATCGCAAGATGTGGAAGTCATCCCATAAGAATCACTTGTATCAAATTTGTAATGGTTTCATCGTTCCTGTCTATTATGCAATTTTTGATAAGCCTATTCCAAGGATATCCTACCTAGCCTCTTTTGACTTGCCAGCAGTGGGTAGTTGGTTTGGGGAAGAATATTTTACTTATGTTAGAGTTTATGGCAGCCAAGCCAATCCCCATGTCCTCCCCTTATATGTCCCTGACAAACTGCTAGCAAGGGAAATTGCATATCAAATTACAGCTAAGAGTACCACACAGACTCTTAAGCAGGAGAAGAAAAGGGGCTGACCTACTTTTCCTTTCAGATGTGGAGTCTTTACCCTGCATGATTTAAAACATGCAGAAAAAGAAGCCATGAAAATTCAAGCTCTAAATCTTCCTATAATCCCGAATAGAGCATATGATCCAAACAGATATGCATATGCCGCTCTAGAACATGCCAAATTATCAACATTTGAGCATAAAGAAGATATATTCGATGATGTTTTTACCTCAGCTGAATCAATAGGTCATGCTAAAGAGCTTGCCAGGAGAAGATATAATGACGAAGGGTTATCTGAGTTTAATAAGCTCAGGGAGCAGAGGTTGAAAACTCTGCCCCTAAACTTATTAATGCCGACCCAAGCATCATCAAGCGAGCCTGGCCAGCAACAAAAGAAAGAACCCCCTGCTGCAGTGAAAACCAAAAACAGTGAGCAGGAGGAACAACAGAAGAAAAACCAAGAGGAGAAGCTGAAGAGAGAACAACAAGAGCATTTAAGGAGAGAACAAGAAGAACTCTTAAAGAAAGAGCAGGCAGAATGCTTAAGAAAAGAAGAGGAAGATAGGTAGAGAAAAGAGCAGGAAGACAACCAGCGAAAGAAGCAGGCAGAGATGCGGCGGAAGGAACAGGAGCAGCAAGAGAAGGAAAAACAAGAACAACTGTTAAAGGAGTCACAGTCCAAACAAACCTCTACCGATACTAACAAGGGTGTCGTCACAGACCCTGAGCTGCAAAAGGAATGGCAGCATTTCAGTACCATTATCGGTGGAGGAAAGGACTCACAGAATACTGATACTCCTAAAAGCAGCAACGTACAAAAGGAAAGCTCATCTCAGGCTTTGAGCGGAGCCAGCGGCCTACCTAAAACTATGAATGTGGAAATAATTCCAAAAGGTCCTAGCGACCAAATCACTCTCCAAGTAGAAGATATTCCTCCGTTAAACGTCTTCTACAGCCCAAGGCACAGAGCCGTGGTAAAGCGATCGAGAAAGAGGCAAAGGCTTGGTCAACCTTCCCTCTTTCCCGACCAAACAGTCATGGGCAATGTAGTATGGAAAGAAAAACTGGATCCCTCTGATTATCTGACCAAGTTTTCACAATATGCCGGAGCTTATTCAGCTGCCACCATCGACAAGGCATCAGAGGTAAGTCTTTTATTAAAGACTATAGACCAGGAAGTTTCCACGTTGCAAGCGGAATTAGCGGATGTTAGACAAAGGGCAATACAAGCCGAGGGGCAATTAGCAGAACAACAACAAAAGGCAGTACATACAAGTGAACAGCTAGTGGAACAACAGAAAATAAATAGCAAATTGATGCAGCAATGGGAGGAGGAGAAACAGAGGATTAACCAAGCAGCCATCTAGAGACAAAATGAATTGACAGAGGCTTTGGAGCAACTAAAAGCGGCAAATGAGCAATCTTTGAAGACTAAGGATGAGCATATCTCTCATATTACAGCACAGTTAGAGACTACCAAGGGAGATTCGCAGATAAAAGAATTCAAAAAGGAGGCAATGTTAATCAACAAGGCGCTTATAGCGCAAGTTAAACTCCTGGCTCAATCCCTCTCTCAAGCGGAACCACTCTGCGAGTTAGCTACAACTGTAAATGAGCAGGTAGAAAAGGCAAGAGATGACTTGAATCAAGCCGAAGAAGACATCACAACCTACCTTGAATGGCAAGATTTGAAGTCAGGAAAGGAATCCAATTTGCCTAGGATACTTGAGGTCCATAAAAACATATTGTTTACAGAATGGCAAACATAGGTATTAAAGGCAGAAAGGGCAGCATCAAGATGTGCATTAACTGCTGGTAATTTGGTTGATCTAGTGAATGATACTCTCTATCTAGCCAATATGATTTCCCAATGCACGCCCGGGAAGATTACTACAGCAAATACATTGGAGCAGACGTGCTACCTAGATTTAGAGAGAAAAGCAAGGTCGATTGCCGGGGTCGACACTTTAAACATAGAAACATATTGGCGGTTCCTTATCAAGCCTCATGAACAACGATCTGCCCTCAAATGCTTAACCGATGCCGTTCAATGCATGATCCCCGACATCCAAGACTCCACCTATGCCGCCCAGCTCAGTTCCCGGCTCAAAAAACCTCCTGAAATTGAGCCAATGCTCGCCATCAATCAACTCAGGTTCAAAGGGAAGCAGCCGACAAAATGACTCATCCTCCAGCTCCTTAGATCGCCAGCAAAAATAGCAACAAGAAGTTATTGATATCAGCTTAGTTAGCTTTTCTGTTTTGTAGATATTTAGATGAGCATAGTATTTATAGACCCTTTCATGTTTTTAGAAGGGGTCGTAAAATTTTTTAATAGACTTAACAGACTGAAGTTCGCACTATTGTGCTTCAGCCTCTATTCTTTTATGAAACTCGACCAGTCGCTTTTACTTTAATGGAGAAATTTCTTGATCCAATTGTGCACTACTGTCATTGATTGAGGAATGTTTATGCGTTGAGGCAAAAGCTACACATAGCGATTCATATCGGGAGTGGCTTACTATTCAAATGGTATTTCTATCTTTTGTTTGAATTCATTCTATGTATGTGAATTCGCTGTGTAATTATTCCTGCTATCGTTAATTGTATGCATGCGCAACAACAGGAAATCTTACTCATTCCACTATTGGATGTTTAGATGATATGCCTTATTTTTAATCATGTATGCGTTAATGGTATGAATGAATAGAGTGTAGTAGTATCGCTTTAATCGCTGCGCCTAACTACTTAGGTACACCAATCTTGAATAATTTAATATCTATGTCTTGAGAATGCAGTCATCTATATAATTGTATTTTTGGATATAGAGCATCAAAAGCTACGCTTTAGAGTTCAAATAGACTCCCGGGATAGTTTTATTTACTTATATTTCTGTCAATAGTTTTAGTCATCTGCCTATCACTAGTGTTATCTACAAAGTATTCATTCATCCCATTTATCTATTTCTGGGAAACTGGTCCCATTACCCCCAGTCGGAGCCACTATCCCAAACGGAAAAGGAGCTGCACTAAGGTCCGGACCAGGTGGTTTCCCCCAATGTTGGTGCAACGATTTTCGAGGCATCAACATGCCCCTATACCAATAGGTGTCATATATGATGATTGACTTGATGAGCTATGTAATATGTTCATACCTTTGCTTGTTGCAAAGGTTTTCCATATTTGTAAAAAATCACAAAAATTTAAAAATGTAAAATGGGTATACCCTAAAAGAAAAATCAAAGGGTGAAAAAAATAAAAAGATGGTCAAGAAATGAAAGAAAATGAACCCCAACAAAAAGAAAGACCAGGAACGTGTGCAAGTATAAATGCCACTACTTTTTTACTTTTGTATAATAAACAATTGTGTGTAACTTGTCACTTATGCCACAGTTCCTGAATAGCCAAACAGTTTAAGCTTGGCTAATTCATTTTTCAATTGCATGTTGTAGAAATAAAGAATAAATATCTGACCAAACAATGTAATCTTGGCAAATAAGTAGATAGGTAGAGTGAATAAGGAGCTCAATAGTTTAATCTGAGCCCTTGGATGTAATAAGTGTAGACTTAAATAGGCATTGCCATGTAAATGAAAAAAAAAGTTTGATAAGGGTTTGCCAGTCTAAGTGAACCCTAATAAAGAAGTAAAAATGCTAGGTTAAATAGGTAGGGTAGGTAGATGATGTTTTGTAGAATAACATGTGGTGAATGATGATATTCAAAATGTGCAAATCTTTTATTTTCATCAGAGAAAGGCATGCAGTACATGAAAGACATATCAAACAAAGCAAAGCTAGAATAATTAACTCCCTTATTCATTTCCCCTAAATTTTCACTAATTTCCCCTAAGTGCCAAGGTATTTATTGAATTAAAGGTGCTCAGATCATTTCTCTGACTTCTGGAGGGACCAAACCCTCGTCCCAATAATTTATAAATACTAAGTACTTAAGACCATTTCATTAAATCATCATATCCATTCATAAATCATTTTTTCCTTTGATAAGTTTTTCCTAAGTAAAATTCTATTTTACTTAGGAAAATTACAATGTTTTCCACAAAAACCATTTTTCACTTTAAGCCTAAGTTTGAATACACACATCAAATGTTTTTATACTTAGCACTTTTCCATTCATTATGTCATATTGACTACTAACTTGTATTACTTTATAAATCCCTTATAAAATCAACCCTTTCTCGTATTATTGTAACTGTATAATAATCCCGAAATATTATATATCCCGCCCCTGGTTAAATTATAACCATAATTCATCTTAAAAAGGGATTAATTAGTTAAATCCATAACTAATTAACAACCCTAAACCCCACCATGCTAAAAAGGTATTAATTAACCCTCATGGTTAATTAATAACCTCACCAGCCAATCCTGCCACCCCCTATGTAATTAAATAATTCTTAAATATATCGGGCCTGCCATTGTTAAACCCCCATTGCTTCATATCCCCCGACCATCGTCTGATCAAGTTCACCACATCCGATGTCCATAATGCATATCGCACGACCCTTTATGACTGCACGTTAGCGTGCGATCACAAAGCGGTTTCATGTACAGTGCCTCTGCCACGCGTTCGCCGCTCTATGGAATCGCTAGCCCAAGGCTAAATACCGCCCTTTCCCCATAAGCGGTGCGATATAAACCACTTACCGCTTCCCCACTAAATGAAAAAACATCATGTCGTTTGCCACTAACGTCGCCCGTCCGAAATCCTAAAGCCCGCCAAACCTTGACTTTGTAAATAAAATGAACAAGTCATTTTCAGTGCTTTATTATGTAAACCTGTACGCCCATGCAAACGAACATCGAGGTCAACTAGCTCAAGTTTCAGTCACCAACCTGCTCCAAAATTTGTATCCGACGCCACCCAGAACCCTCCAGCCACACATAGTAACTGCATTTCGTTACCTGTATCCCAAGGAAAAGGTATTTATCAAATTCCCAACAAAAAGCCTTGCAAGTTCTTGTTTTCCACTGTAAATTGACTAAAAAGACCCAAATTCACCATAATTCTGTTATTATTTTCATCAGTTAAGTCCCTAGACCCTCTGTCATGCCCATTTCTCAAAGTAAACCACAGTTTCCTTTTTGAATCCACAAGAACCAAAAATGGAAACCCCAGTATCTCTGAATGTTGCACCCATTAATTCTCCTCATCGAGACTTAAACTATCTGCCTCTGGCAGATAAAGACTTCCAAATAAAAGACTTAAACACTAATAAAAATCACCTCAAAGTCTTTTGTCAATGTAGGGATAATTTCTTGAATGGATATGATGTCATGGGATTGTGGGAATCTAACCTCCCAATGTACTTTCTCCCCACTGTACATGTTTTTCTAGACATAATCCATCAGTGTCATGCCAGTTATGACCCCAACCGCAGAGCAGTCATGTCTCCTAGCCAAATAGTTCTCTTCCCAATAACCGCTGAATCAATCAATGAAATTCTCCAGTTTTACCCAGGTCAAGCCCTCACTCCTACTTCCATTGGAAATTTACTTGAGCAAGCAACCAAAATGCTCTAATCTGAACTTAATCGCCTCTACCAAACTTTCATGCAAATCCAATATCATACCACAGATCCCACTCCTCATGGGTCAGTTTTCTTCACAGATATGGGTAAAATCATAGTTGATATGATATCTATAGTTATGGGATTCAACACTAGTGAGTTTATGGATGAATTAGCCCTAGTATTGATGTCTATTTTTACCCCTGGACAACCCCCTGCTATCAAGTATGATTATGCCTCCCTTATTGATGATAAAATTCATGACCAGTTCATGAGACTGGAGAATGAAAGGGTTTTCAAATATACCACCTTCATATATCACCTCATGCTCTATTATTAGTCAGATAATTTCACATTTCCTGTCATGAAACTTGATACCAAGGGTAATCCAAGGTTCGTCATTTTCTGGACTTCCATCTTTCATAAATTTCCATCCAACCCTTACTCCTATAATGAGTTCATTGATCAGTTTGTTCATCCAGCTACTACCTTATTAATAGGGATTTCACCTCCTAGAATCAGTGGCGATATCAAAAGGATCCTTCAACTCTCCAAACAATACAAAGTGGGTGACTGGTATTTATACCAGAGCTACACAGAAATCAGGATAATGGGTGTGAGCTCTCCCCTTTCAAGTTACCAAAATATGTTCCAATGAGACTGTTTGCATTGGAATACTATAGGCAGATAATAAACTCAGACTTGATTCATTTTACTAAAGCTAAGAAGAGAGCACAACTAAAGATCAAGGATCAATTAGGCCCTTTCGTCTGTAACACTAAGGAAGCTTGGAAAGCAGCAGAGTAGATTTTAGAAGACCATCTGAGACTGAACAAATGTTTTAATTGGATTTCTTATGATCCTTATAGTTTCATCTGTGATATAAGGATGAAAAATAGACTGTCACCATACTTACATCACATAATCCCAGAGGTTGAACAATTTGCCAACATGCATGAATGGAAGGAAGGAAAATTAATAAAAACAGATAGTGAGCAGGTCAATATAGAAAATGTAATGAAGGATCTTGAGAAAACGCTTGATCTGAATTCTTTTGAATAGGTACAAGTGGAGTCTTCTCAAAGGACAGAATCAGGGAATGGTGCCTCAATAGCGGAAACTTCACAGAGGCACTCACAGGAGACCAATACACCACTTGCAGGCACATCCAAGGGAAAAGAACAAGAGACCAGCACCCAGGTAACAGAGCAATCTACCATGTCAAAGCAACCTGAAACTTCTCAGGAGCAGCTTCAAACACAGGTTCACCTAACTCAAGTTAATGTAGAAGAGACCCCAATTTTGCAGACTCCTCTGAATGAGGAAAAGAAAAAAAAGAGAGATAGGGAAGTAGCTAACCCTGCTAGCGGCCCATCAGACCAGCCTGGTGCTAAAAGGCTTAGGCTAAATCCTCATTTAGAGGAGGAAATTTTTGAAGAAACCACAGATAGCTAAAGAAGAGAAGGTGTAGATAGTCACCAGACTTTCCCAGTAGGTGGGACACCTTCTAGCTCACAGAGATAGGAGCTGGAGAGACAACAGAGCACTGAAGTATCATCCTTTAAGCCTCCAAGAAATGAGAACTTGGATTTTAAAAAGAAATTCAAGGAAATAAAAGCTAGGAATGAGCCATTAAGGATCCAAGTCTACAATCAATATTTGAAAATGGCTACCACCAATCAGAATAGGTTGATGTTAGCCTATGACATCAAGAAGGGAAAAATGGAAATGAGCCTCTTCAAGCCTAAAGTACAACAACCTCAAACAACTGCAGATTACCTTCAAACAAATTTTGAGGTCATGGCAAAAGATATTCATCCCTTGGACCAAATTGAGTTACACAGGAAAACAGGGGAAATGATATATTCAACATTGACTGGTAAGGCCATGATGGCCCAAAGATTAGAAAATTCTTTAAATAATAAAACTGCCCAGTTACAGCTGGAAAGAGCTTCCTCACAGGCTAAAGATAAAAAAATAAAATCTTCTGAAGAGTTAGTGATTGGATTGGGTCATAATCCAAAGGGTGTGAAGGCTGCAGAGGCCTTAATAAAGAAAAAAGATGAAGACATAGCTGCCTTGAGAAAGCAACTAAAATTACCACCATCAAGACATCCACAAACTACAGAAATTGTTCAGAAGAAGTCTGAAGAGGAGCTTATGGACTTAGTCCTACAACTTAATGAACAATTGAAGGAAACTGAACAAGAGCTAGAAAAACCATTGAAGGACAAGCAGGGAGAGTCGACCTCTCAACCTATAGATGTGATACCAGTGATCTCCACTACAGTCCCTTTAACATTGGCAACAACTCTGGCACCCAATGTCCCTTTGGCCACAGCTAAAGTAGTCACAAGTACAGGTACAGGAACGACACCAGCAGGAATTTCAGGTTTAGGCATAGATGAATTGATAAAATCAATGAAGGAGATGAAACTCCAAGTTTCAGAGTTACAAAAGGTAAAAGAGAAATACGTTACCTTAGAACAAAGATATGATCTTTCAAAAATAAATTATGCAGAAAAGGTGAGGGAAAATAAAGGGTTAGAGAAGTAGGTGAAATCATTAGAAAAAGACCTCACATTTGAAAATCCCCTAGCAGATATTAAGAAGATTCTTTGGACCAACATCACTCAATCAATAAATGATGTTTGGCCATCTATACAAATAATTTATGAACAGATTGATCTGGTAAAAGTAGCACTTGAAGAAATCCAGAAAACTAAGGAAGAATTAGGAAGGATGCCTGAGGAAGCCACCAAGCTTATAAATTTTTTGAATAGCAAGAATAAGTACCAGCTTGAAGAATTGGGCATTGAAGACAGAACAGGGACTATTCTGGAAGTCAAGAAGGTATTGAACAAAAGGTATCTAATGCAGAATTTTGAAAGGAGATGCCAAAACATGCAAGAGGAAATTAATGCTTTCATGGAGAAATTTGATGTTTTGCAGAGAAAAGGACTCCTTAGTCCTTTATTTATAAATGATAAATTGATGAGGCATATAGATTATGTTGATAAATTGGCTCAATATGCAGATAACCATGCCAGTTCATCAACTAGTACATCAGCACCAAAGGCACTGCCTACGAGCATAGTTCTCTATGACAGTCTAGAGAACCTTTTCTATGTTGAACATGAGTTAAAGCATTTGTTTCCAGTTCAACCTACTTTTTTCAAGTACACCGAGACTAATGAAATCCTTAGGAAACTTCAAAGGACCAGAATACCACAGGAAAAATGGTGGACAAAAATGCTAGATATTTTGTAATTTATCCTTGGAAAAAATAAATTTTTATTATTTACTGCAGTCAATGATGATAAAAGTGGATGAACAAGGATCAAACAGGTAAAGAGTATCAGAACAGGTCAAAGTGTATCAGTGAGAAAGTGAAAAGCAGAACAACCAACACTAATTTACGAAGAAAGCAACAAGATGCGTCATCTTAGGGCCTGCCTCCAGCTCATTCACAAAAACAGAGACAACAAGCCATTAGTTTACTTTATCTTCTATCTACGAGACCATCTGTTTTTACTTTCATGTAACTTATATTTAGTCACCCTAGAATATATCTCTCTTTGGTATGAGATATTTTATTGTAAAACTTTTGTATAAATACTCCCCCATTTAGAGTATTGAGGGTGGATCCTTAGACATTTCTGGAAAACTAATTAGTTTGGAATAAAGTGTTGTTGGACGAAATTTTGTATGGCTGGCTGGATGAAGAATTAATACAAAAGACTTTTCATATGATTCATGTGTCAAACATCGGACAAATAAGTATCTTATATCTCATGTGTTATTGTCTTCTTGTTCAATATTTCAATTATATTTCATATCTGAATATTAAAATGAAAAATAATAATTTAGAAAGTGCTTAAGTGCAATCTGTCTTCAATCATTTTTATTCTAAACTATAAGAGGCAAGGAATTCTTAATTGCTCCTGCTTTTTAGTTTCTCATTTGATCATTTAGTAAAAAATTCTTAATTGCTTTTTATTGGTGATCATTCAAGTTCCCTCCTCTTAAAACATGTTGAAGGATTCTTAATTGCCCTTCATCCCTTTTAACTCCATTCCATCTTTTCAAGTCTCCATTTTCTTATTGTTTAGCTATCTTTCCCTATGAAGCCATCCTTTGTTGAAAAACCAAATCTAGTTGAGCCATCCTCTTTTGACTCCATTAGCCCAATGGCCTAAAATATTCAGTTCTACCCATCTGTTATTGAATTTCACCACCAAACACAATCAAAACCCTCAAGACTTCATAACTAGCCTAATACCTTATAAAAAAAAGCTAAATATTAAAGAGAGAGCCCTCTTTGAGTATAGATTGGCTAGATTCTGTACGCAGAAGTTGGTTTGTGGTTACCTCAGACCCCTTTCCCTCTTCATACAACTTCAGGGAAAATCTATGTGATAACACAAGTCAAATATATAACCATAAGATGTGCATACCTCCTACTCCACCTTACCCTATAGTTACAACTGGCCCTTTTGCTGTATGGGGCATTGAATTCATGGAATGTAACCCTGACTAGGCTAGTGGAATGGGTAGATTATTGATTTTGTTGAATGGGCTGATGCGATTCCTACATTTTCCAATAATGGGACAACTACAATGCTTTTAATATTCAATCATAGTATTGCTAGATTTGGTGTGCCCCAAGCCATCTTCACTGATGATTCCTATCATTTTCAAAACTATATGATGATCAAATCATATGACAAGTTGGGTTTATGCCATGAAAACTCAGCACATTACTATCTATAGGCCAATGGTCAAGTGGAATCAGTAAACAAATTTCTAACAATGACGCTTCAACAGATGATGGGGATTCACAAAACAAATTGGCGCTTAATGATTTTTTTGACATTATGGGAATATTGAACCTATGCTAAAAGAGCCATTGGTTTTACACCTTTCCATCTAGTATATGGATTAGAAGTTGTTTTACCTATTGAGTGGAACATGCTATCTTTAAAACTAGCCATCAAACTACTCCCTATTAGCTCTATTGAGGAGGAATGTCTTTTCTACTTAGAACGTTTAGATGAATCTCATTGTGACACCACTTTGGCTAATGAGGCTCAAAAAAATATTGTTTAAGATTATTATGATAAGAACATGAAACCTCAAGTATTTATTTAATACGACTTGATCCTTTTATATGATCAAGAACATGATAAGTTAGGATTCAGTACATTTGAACCCATGTGGCATGGTACTTGTAATGTCAAATGAGTATTAGAAAATGGTGCTACAAGCTAGTCAATTATAATGGAATTCCTTTAGGAGATCCCAAAAATGGGATTTACCTTAAAAAGTATTATGCTTAGAATCCTTCTACATAAGCATTTTGTATATTTTTGTACCATATTTTTGGCGTACATTTTTTCTTTCTGCATATGGTATCTATCCTTCACTTCTTATCTTGCATTATGCTTGGTTTAGATGTCAATGTTCCCTTTACCTTGTACATTGGATTTGCTAATGGTGGTAGCTATAATACTCCAAACCTTGCATCTTTCGCATGGAAAATCTATACGCCTACTGATGAGTTGGTGAGTTTACATGGTATATGTCTTGGTTGTACAACTACCAATATGGTAGAGTATAGTACAATTATTGAACTATTATCTAATGCCATTTCTCCTGGATTTCATTATTTAGTTGTTTGAATTGATTCTCAACTCATAGTGCTACAATTAAGTATTGTTTATTACATCTGATGTCCTACTCTTCTACTATTATATTTAAGGGTCCATCTCTTGGAATGAGAATTTTACTATCTAAAATATCAACACATTCCATGAAATCTTAATACAATAAAAAACACTCTATCCAATTATGTCTTAGATAGACATTTTTAAAATTTGTAAATTCTAAACATTAACACATCTCATAACATAATAGAAAAAATAAAAACCATTTTTTATTAATAGTTTTGTAAAATGGATTTTTACAAAATGTTTTGAGACAACATAAGGCCCACCACCTTTATATATCAAACATCGGTAAAATAAAAATACAATTGTAATATGTCCAATCATCCCTACGCCCACTATGCTTGTGGTAACAAGCTACTTCCCGAGCCACTCATTGAAGCAAACAAATCATCTGCTTTGATACCCCATCTATATGGTGTTGATATCGCTGAGGCACATCCTCTATGGGTGAATCGGCTATACCTTGAGAAATACCCTCAAGTTTTCACTCCACCTCTTGGATCTCATCTACTGTTTCATGGTCATTGCTCTAAGAGGTGCTTTACAACCTAGTACATGAGGGAGATGTTGTCACGTAATGTTACATTAAAAAAGATTATATATGTGTGTGTGTGTGTGTTTGTGTGTGTTAGGTAATATATGTATATGCGAGAGATGTTGTGAGTAACGTTACTTTAAAAATTAATGTCACCCTTAAATAAAATAATGTATAGGGAGATAAATTAATTGGAATTAATAAAAAAACACCTACTTCTTAGTATGATGGATATACATAATTACTTCATTGAGCTAAGATAAGATGTCTATAGTATGCTAGAAATGTGTAACGTAACGTAGTGTAAACATTTAAACTAGGTGAAAATAAGATAAAAATAATCTTGCAAAAATTAAATAATAAGAAAAACAAAAATGACCCATGGTATTCATGTGGAATATAACCTATTTATGGAGGAAATTAAACTAGCCTATATCCATCTTGGTTTGATGTTATATTTAGATACATAATTAGTTGTAGAAAATGGTGACAATGAATCCATGTAGCATTTAAAGGTAATTTTATTTTATGGATATGTTATGATCATATGTGGGGGAAATAGTAGGACAATTGTACTTATTACATTTTATCTAATATTTTTTCCTACCTCCGTCCACTTTTTACTAGGTTATATTTCGTAAAATATAATACTATAATAATACATTTTACCCAATATTTCCCCTGAAGAGATCCACTTATTATTGCACTTTTTCTTTATATTTGAAGTTTAAATGTAAAAAATCAATAATAAAATTAGCAGGGTGAGGGAGAATATTGAGTAAAAAGTAATATCTAGGTTGGCCATAAATATTAGGTAAAATGCAATAATATTCCATTTTAATTAGTATTTCCCCCACCCGTGACCACTTTTTATTGTGTGGGGGTGGTAATAAATATTTGGTAACATATAATATTATAATATTATATTTTATCAAAAATTTCCCCTCACCTCATTCACATTTTATTAAAACAAATCTTTACATTTAAGGTTCATAAGTTGTTGGCTTGTTTGGGCCTGTTATCACTCAGGT
The DNA here is from genome assembly GCA_000404065.3 of Pinus taeda. Classification (NCBI taxonomy): domain Eukaryota; kingdom Viridiplantae; phylum Streptophyta; class Pinopsida; order Pinales; family Pinaceae; genus Pinus; species Pinus taeda. The sequence goes on from APFE030871645.1 coordinate 69,770, forward strand.
TGTCCCTAGGCTCCTAATAGGGATACGGCCGAGGTAACCACAAACCAATCTTTGGATTGTAGGCTCTAGCCCACCTGCAATCGGAGAGGGATCTCTCTTTATGATTCAACTTTTGTTGATGATTTTAGGCTAGCTTTCTGGCTTTAAGGGAGTGTTGTTTGTGATTGGATGGAAGGTAGGATTCTCGAACAAAGAGGCAAAGGTAAGGTGTGATAAGTTTCGAACCATTGGGCATGGAGTCACGGATTGAGGCTTGCAAGCGTTTTCTTGGTCACAAGGGGATACGGAGCGGGATAGCCACACAGGATACAATTATCGGTCTGCTGAAAGTACGAAATGAACATCAGGGATGAAAGGCAAAGGAGAATCATTTCATCATGCTGAAAAAGAGGAGAAATGGATGAATGGGATCCAGGAGCAATTAAGAATTCCTAAACATGCACCCATATGTGAAAGAAACAACGTAAACAAGATCATTTAAGTATACATGCTCATAACTATTTCTGAGGAAAACATCGAGAAATGCAGAAATTGAACTTAAGGTGTAATGAAACAAATATTAAGCTATTCTTTTTTCCTGCAATTTAGAAGGTGGAACGGTGGTAAAAAACAAAAGTAAACAGAGGAGAGAAACACTTATTGAATCATGTAGAAGCACAGGAATTCCGTAATCATTCCTTGGCCAAGAGAAAACATCAAGTAGTTTCGCAATCCATGCTTTCAACAATCTTTGATTATGGAAATTATGACAGTTACAGTGCGAGTCTCTGATCGGAGAAAATGCTGGAAAGGAGACTGGCCAATTACTACTACCAACCAACCAACCCCTCACAACATTGTTCAGGGTGGTATTTATAAGAAAAATATCGGAAAGACATCATTACAACTTACCTAAACAGGTCTGCTAGAAAACTCTTCAAAAATCTAAGTGTTGCTGGAATTAAATGCAAGTAAATCTTTTGGTTGCGCTAGGGGCAGCTGAATCAGAAAGGTGACAATGTGGCCTTTGGGGGCTAGATGCGGTGCTGCTGGAATGATTATGCTTTGGGAATTGTAATTCTGCTCTGGTGTGAATTAAATGTGCAATAATTATGATCCGAGGGTTTCAAGTGGCTTCGCCCTCTTTATTTGAATCCGATGGAAGGTATTAAATGTTCTCCTGCTTCGGGCCGCTGCTCAAGATTTTCACTGATACTCTTTGCCACTACATTGATGGCTTCCGCTGTCGACTGATACTCTTTGACATGCTTGATGCCTGATGATTTGATCTGATACACTTTAAACTCTGTCATTGATCTGCTGCTGTCATTAAACCGGATCACTTTGGCACGATCGGGCAATTTTCGGGCTTTTTCGGCACATAATGGGCTAAGAAATCAAAAGATTCCCCGAAGATTCCTCGAAACGGCCTATTTCTCGTAGCATCAAAAACTGCCTCTGTTTCTTGTTTTGGAGCTCCGAAGTGCGATTTTTCTTCCTGCGCGAAGTTTCAGCTTTCTGGCTGCTGACGTTATCATGGCGTCGACTGTACGGCGAATGACATCAGCTGTGGTGGGTCCCTGGTACAGCATGACGTGGTGAGGTGCTGATACTGGAGGTAATGCGATGAACTAGCTCCGATGCGATCGCAATATCGCATCAGCGGGGAATGGAGGGTGCTTAAGTTGGGAATTTGGCGCTTGCAACCGCCGACCGCCGATATCGCGATATCGCGTCGGGTGGTGACGGATGGGTCATAACTTGCATGAAGGGGAAAGTGCGATCTTGCAATGCGATCTCGCTTTAAGGTTCTGCGGAGTGTAGGTTTTGGGCGGAAAGAGCAAGTAGGTGGGTGCGAAGGGCATTTGGGGTTTCGGAAGGGGTCCGATTACCTCAGAGGGATTTTATACTCTGGAAGGATTCCATTGTATCTGGGGAGATGGTTTGGAGGTTAAGGGTTCTTGCTTAGTTTCTGGTAAAATGAGCAATTCCCGGGGGTACTTATGTTTATTTTTCAACCAGGGGGAGGGATATGTATATAGGGGATGATTTGCATAATATTAGTTGGGGGATGGGAAAATATAGGGAGCTAAATAATAATGTTAGTGGTTAATATGGAGGTGGTAAGAAAGCGCTAATTTCGAGAGAGCTTAGGCTGTTACAAGGGGCTAGAACGAGTCTTTAGGGAAAATATGGAACAACTTTGAGTGAAGCAGATCTTTACTCAAGCTAGTGTTATGAAAATGATGGAACTTAAGAGGTGTCAAGCAGATCTTGACCTCTTTTGGGGAAGTTAGTTAATGATTGGGGAAAGCAGAGAAGGGGAGTTAGTTATACCTCTTTTGAGCTTGTCGCATAGAATTACCTGCTGATTGTGTCCTGAATGAGATGACACCTGAAAATCTGGAACTGATCAGCAATTAGGATTCAGCAACCTCAGCACTACCTACCCAGCCTACTTACCTAGAATTTTTTCTTCTTTTGATTTGGGTGCACTTAGACTTGCAAACCCTTCATTCATTTTTCTTTTGATGCTTTCCTATCTACATACTACCCTTATTTCTTCCAGGGCCCAGATTAAGCTGTTGGGCTCCTCTGCTTCTCTACCTATCTAAGAATCTGCCAAGATTAAGCTGTTTGGACAGACTTACATTCTCTATATTCTAAAACAGGAAATTTAAACCTAGGGAGACCAAGATTAGGCTGTTTGGACCTCCTTTTAACTGAAAAATTGGCGATACCGGGATAACTTTCAAAATTTGGAAGGCAATTGAATGAACTCGAAGTAGCCTTCTTCGCTCGGAGACTGTTAAGCAAATATGGAGCATTGCAGTATGCAAAGTACGACATATTTGGCCTATAAAATGTCAATCATGAAATATGAATAACCTGCTGTAGCGGGAGGCTAACAGTGGCTCCACTTGGGGATGGCTTCTCCTTGCGAGAAGTCAATAACAGCAGGTCAGAATGCCTTAGTCTTTAGTTGTTGCTGTCTTATGCAAAATCGTCTTCTCTGGCTGCCTTATTTCTCCTACCTACCTACCCTAACCAACACTTACTTTGCCGTTAGGTGAATTCAAACAACCAGTGCAACCACTTAAGCAACTGAGAAACAAGATGAACTTTCTGACTGATGGTCTCTGAACGTAAAAACATCATTCGGGTATATGCCCTCATAATCAAAGTTATGGCATGTAACGGTTGCTGTTGATGTATTTGGTCTTCACTGAGAAAGCATGCTAAAGAACTTGGGTCAAGCAGAAGTTCCATGTAGTCTGCAAAAGGATCAATAAAACCATCATGTGAGAGAACTTCTTCTGGGTCTTCTTGGTCAGATGGAGTGGCTGCGTCCTTGGTGGTAAGCCTGGCAGCTATCCCTTCTGTCTCTGCCTTAAAAATAGAATCATACAAAGTCTGTAGGTCCGCAGCTAACAGTATTTCCTCCTGAGTTGGGGAAGGGAGACTTCGGCATGATTCCGGGCCTGCTTGGTCAGATGGAATAGTTTCATCTTCGGTAATGAGCCTAGCAGCTGATCCTTCTGTCTTTTCCTTGAAACCCAGATCATACTCAGACTGTAATTCAGGAGATAGCACTATTTCCCTGTGGACTGGGGGAGGAAGATTTTGGTAAAACTCTTTAGGGTTACGGAAATTGTATGATTGTATCTGAGCTTCCAAGAGTTCAATTTCGTTCTCATATTTTTCAACCACTAACTCAAGGAAAAGTTTATTCTGGCCGCCTGGTATTTTTGAAAATACTGCTCTGAAAAATTCTTCCTTAAGCTCAAATTCTGATAAAATTTGTTTGCATTCATCTAAAGCTTCATCAAATGGAAGATCCTCCCAGAACTCGGTCATTCTCTCTCATTGTCACTACTTGGGAACATGGAGTACTTGGCTGTAAAATTTGGTTCGTTCCTCAGTGGAGCATTTGATTGAAATTGAAGTGGAGTCGCCAGGTGGATGCCTAGACTTTGAAGTGCCTGATCTCTGTCCATCGTCAAAGACCAGAACTAAGCGTGAAAAACTCTGAAGAACAGGAGCACTTTCTCCATTGGGGTTTACAAAAATGAGCAAAGCGCTTGAATCCCCAGTGGAGTACACAGATATAGGTCGACCGAGGCTTTTACAAGTCGGTTTCTTCCTCTGTAGAGCTGCCGACTGGTTTAATAAATTTATCTGAGGAGGTCCCCAGCGGAGTCGCCATTATGTTATCACTTAGGTTGTCCCTAGGCTCCTAATAGGGATACGGCCGAGGTAACCACAAACCAATATTTGGATTGTAGGTTCTAGCTCACCTGTAATCGGAGAGGGCTCTCTCTTTATGATTCAACTTTTGTTGATGATTTTAGGCTAGCTTTCTGGCTTCAAGGGAGTGTTGTTTGTGATTGGATGGAAGGTAGGATTCTCGAACAAAGAGGTAGGGTAAGGTGTGATAAGTTTTGAACCATTGGGCATGGAGTCACGGATTGAGGCTTGCAAGCGTTTTCTTGGTCACAAGGGGATACGGAGCGGGATAGCCACACATGATACAATTATCGGTCTGCTGAAAGTACAGAATGAACATCAGGGATGAAAGGCAAAGGAGAATCATTTCATCATGCTGAAAAAGAGGAGAAATGGATGAATGGGATCTAGGAGCAATTAAGAATTCCTAAACATGCACTCATATGTGGTAGAAACAGTGTAAACAAGATCATTAAGTATACATTCTCATAACTATTTCTGAAGAAAACATCGAGAAACGCAGAAATTGAACTTAAGGTGTACTGTAACAAATCTTAAGCTATTCCTTTTTCCTGCAATTTAGAAGGTGGAACGGTGGTAAAAAACATAAAAGTAAACAGAGGAGAGAAACACTTATTGGATCATGTAGAAACGCAGGAATTCCGTAATCATTCCTTGGCCAAGAGAAAACATCAAGTAGTTTTGCAACCCATGCTTTCAACAATCTTTGATTATGGAAATTATGACAGTTACAGTGCGAGTCTCTGCTCGAAGAAAATGCTGGAAAGGAGACTAACCAACTACTACTACCAACCAACCAACCCCTCACAACATTGTTCAGGGTGGTATTTATAAGAAAAATATCGGAAATACATCATTACAACTGACCTAAACAAGTCTACTAAAAAACTCTTCAAAAATCTAAGTGTTGCTGGAATTAAATGCAAGTAAATCTTTTTGGCTGCTCTAGGGGCAGCTGAATCAGAAAAGGTGACAATGTGGCCCTTGGGGGCTAGATGCGGTGTTGCTGGAATGATTGTGCTTTGGGAACTGCGGTTCTGCTCTGGTGTGAGTTAAATGTGCAATAATTATGATTTGAGAGCTTCAAGTGGCTTCACCCTCTTTCTATGAAT
>APFE030871645.1:94368-108461 GCA_000404065.3 Pinus taeda
TGTAAAGAAACAAATCTTTCCTTAAGTCATGAAAAATGCTTTATGATGTTTACTGAGGGAATTGTTTTAGGACATCATATTTCGGGAGATGGAATTAAAGTTGATAGATCAAAGTTGAAGTCATCTCCAAGTTGCCTATTCCAAATTGTCAAAAAGATGTTAGAAGTTTTCTTGAATTTACTGGATACTATAGAAGATTTATTGAAAACTTCACCAAAATAGCATCTCCACTCTTCAAATTACTTACAAAAGATTGTGAATTCAAATGGGATCCTGATTGTCAATCTAGATTTGAAACTTTGAAAACAAGAATATCTGAAGCACCCATTTTGAGAGGGCCAAATTGGAAACTTCCTTTCCATATTTCCACAGATGCTTCAGATACAGCTCTAGGAGCTGTGTTGTGTCAAAAGGATTTAATTCCTTATGCCATTTACTACACCAGTAAAAATTTGACTCCCACTGAGTTAAACTATACTGTGACTGAAAAAGAATTCTTAGCTGTTGTTCATGCAATCAATAAGTTTAGACATTATATAACAGGCTATGAAACTTTTGTCCATACTGATAATTCTGCAATTAGATATCTAATGAACAAACTTGTTACTAATGGCAGAGTTACAAGATGGCTTTTACTTTTACAAGAATTCAATATTACTGTGCTGGATAGACCAGGGAAACAAAATACAGTAGATGATTTCTTGTCTAGAATCCAAAATACTAATGAAGTGAGGATAAGTTTCCAGATGAGTATTTATTTGCAGTAACTACTAAGAATCCTTGGTATGCAGATATTGCTAACTATTTGGTTACAGGAAAGCTACCTCCACATCTATTTCCTAGTGAAAAAAGAAGAATTATTCAGGAGAATTTGAATTATTCATGGATTTCTAATGAACTGTTTAAGACAGGGCTAGATTGTGTGATCAGAAGATGTGCTCGGGAAGATGAAATTCCTGATATCCTCAAGGCATGTCATGATGAACCATGCGGTGGACACTTTGCTGACAAAAGGACGGCCTATAAAATCCTTTCTTTAGGGTATTATTGGCCTTCCCTTTTCAAAGATGCAAAACAATATGTCAGAAGGTGTGACAGCTTCCAAAGAGTTGGGAGACCGACTCTTTCAAATGAAATGCCATTACAACCACAGGTACTCATCGAACCCTTTGAAAAATGGGCTTTAGATTTCATTGGACCTATTAATCCACCATCTAAGCAAAAGAAGTATATATTGGTATGCACTGATTATGTCACTAAATGGGTAGAAGCCAAAGCATTATTTGCTGCTACTGAAAATTCAGTTGTTAGTTTTCTTTATGAGGATATTTTTACTCGCTTTGGTTTTCCAATAGAAATTATGACAGATCAGGGAAGTCAATTTACATCTAACTTGATGGAGAAGCTGATGGAAGAATACAAAATCAAGCACAGAAAATCTACTCCTTACCATCCGCAAGAAAATGCCCAAGTGGAGTCTACAAACAAAGTTCTTGAGAGCATCATCACCAAAACTGTTCATCTACACAGAAGAGATTGGGCAGAAAGGCTTCCTAAAGCCTTATGGGCCTACAGAACTACATGCAGGAATACAACAGGACATTCTCCCTATGAACTTGTTTATGGGAAAGAAGTCCTGCTCCCGATTGAGTTTCAAGTCAAGACTTTCAAGATTGAAGTCCAGTTGGGGATGAATCTATCAGAATCCCAAAAGCACAGAATGGAGCAGCTGAATGAGCTAGATGAGATCAGAAAAGAAGCAATTTTAAGGATTGATCTAGTTCAAAATCAAAGAGCTAAGTGGCATGATAGATACATCAAAGAGAAAAAGTTTCAAGAGGGAGATTGGGCGCTACTGTTTGATTCCAAGTTCAAAGACTGCAAAGGTAAATTTCAGACCCATTGGCTTGGGCCATATGAAATTGACAAAGTCTTTAACAATGGAGTGGTAAGAATCAAGGCCATTGATGAATTTCAAATTCCTCTTATTGTGAATGGCCACCAATTGAAAATTTATCATAAGCCACTCCCAAAAGAGGAATTCGTCAAGATGTTCCAAGAGAATTCTGCAATAAGGCTGGTGGAGAAGAATTCTTCTCCCCCACTAGCCTAGCCTTTGTTTCTTTTAGTTAAAAAAATAAAAAACGAAATTGTATAAGCCTGAAAACCAATCATAGATTGGCAGTCTTATACAGAAAATATAGAGTGAAAATCAGGGACAGCTAACGCTCTATATTTTCCAAAAAAAAAAAATCTCTCTCCTCTCCTTCTCTTTTCATCTTCACTCCATCTCATTTGCCATTTCACTCCATCTCCATCTCATTCATTTCACTCCACTTCACTTTCACTCCATTCCACTCATTTCATTTTCATTTCATCAATAAAAGTTCCTTTTAGGACTATTTTCATTCAGTTAGTTCTTTTCTAACTATCTTTGTTCAGCTAAGTGGGTGATGTCCTAGTTTCTGCAGCTGGAAATAGTTTCCGTAGCCAGAGACAGTTTCCGCAGCCAGAAACGATTTCCGCAGCTACCACCACTCTATTTTGCAAAATTCACAGTCAAAATGTTAGTGCAAAAATCATGAAAATGCAGGTGTAATTGAGCAATTTCCATGAAGACATGGAGCATCTCCAATACATCAAGAAAGAACAGTTGGTTAAAAGCTATGAGTAAGAAATGACAAAGTTTCCAAAGGTATGAGCAATTTTTTTTTTATCAAATAACAATTAAAGTCATGATTATGCATAGTTATCAAACCATAAAAAAGTTCTACTATGTGCAATGATTCAATATGATAGCTCCATTGACCACTCCTATCCCACGATATTATTCCATACACCATGCATTTATTTCATAACGGTCTCATGATTGATTTTTCCGGTTTAAACTCAAGTTGCCTACACTTTCATTTGCCACCTACGCTCATGAGATGTGACCAATCCCTTTACAACTCCTCTCCACTGCATTTTCCACAGCCATATATCAAAACGTGTAATCTCCCGTATGCAACCGTTAATTCAAATCTCACCTCCACTTTGTTCACTTACCATTTCATTAAAGGTCTTCCTTTCATATATACGCATTTCAAATTGTGAACTTATTTGTGACTGCTTACCCTCTGTTCCGCCCATAATCTGAGGCATTCCCGTTACCTGCTACCGATCGTAGCCACTGCATTTTACCATAAACCCTGAAACCAAGCTACCTTCCCTCTGTTAAATCTTTATACGCAATTGCATCCTCAGTTGAAATTCAAAACAGAGAAAGGAATGAGAAAATTACTAAGGGCAGAGCCAAATATTTAGAGGGTTACCCTCAAGCAAAATATTTGTTGAGGAAAGCCAAATGGTTATGCTTCATCCAGAAGTTCAAAGGCTATAACAAAGAGGTAACCAAGGCTTTTGCACGGTCTTTCGATGGTCAAATGGTGGAGATTGGAGATTTGAAACTCACGGTGACCGAAACAACAGTAGCAACTGCCACAGGCTTACCTCAAGAAGGTGAGCGATGGTTCAAAAACAAAAGTGTGGATGAACAGGAATGGAGAATTATGCTAAGAGACCCAAGTATGGACAACACTGTGTTTACTAAAGGAATACTTGTTCATGCATTGAAGGAAGAATGGGCTAGTTTGCTATTAGTTATCCAAAAATTTGTCACTTGTGAAGGCCACTTTGGTTCGATGTACATGTACCATGCTAGACTGCTGATGAATTTCTTAGAGAATCAGACTCTTAATTTGCCTTATTTCTTGCTGTTGATTTTGAAGAAAATGAGTATCACAGTCCAAAAACACATAGGCAATATAGAACCTCATCTATATCATCATGGACTTATAAGAATTCTCATTGAGGACCAACTAAATAAAAACAAAGATACCTGGGAAAAATTCTTGATAAGAAACTACTTTCAAGAGCCATCTGAGGCCTCTGAAAGTAGTACACAAAAGACACCAAGAAAAAGTAGGAGGAGAGAAAAAATCACTCTAGTCCAAGACTCCCCTACTACAGAAACTCAAGAAGTTGGACAACAAGAAGAAGAAAACATAACTAAAGACAAGAAACAGAGGAAAGATAAAGGTAAAAGGACCATCCAAGAAGTCTACCAATCACCTGAGCCATCCATAGAGGAGGATTATCAACCACTGTCATAAATATTAGTACATCTTCAGGCTGCCATAACAAAGAAAAAGGAAAAAGGGAAACAGAGTATACAAGGAAAGAGTACTAGTCCACCATTTTTTAGGAGAAGCCACAGGTTAAGAGGAAAGTGGAATAAAACACAAATAAAACGGCCCCACTTCATTGACTTGGGTGGAGAGACACCTGAGAAAACTCCAGCTGGCCGTACTTCACCTAGTCCTCAACTAAGTATTGAAACTAGTCCTCCACATGATGAAATCCCTTCTCAGCCAGAGCTAGAGAGCTGTCCTCCTCCTCCACCAGATTTTGAGCTCAGTCCAAGGAAGACACCTGAAATAGATCCCAATCAACAGAAGGTATATGACTACTTGGAATCATTGGAAAAATCAGCTGCAGGTCCGAGTACCACTCTGCCACTAGATGCACAAGTTCAGTTCTTAAAACAGGAGGTATTTGAATTAGAGGTCCTAAACAGGCATATAAAGCAGGAAAATGAAACACTCAAGGAACAGAGCAAAGTAGATAAAATTATTCATGATAAAACCATGCTTCATTTGGGACTATGGCAAAAGAAAAACAAGAAATTGAAGAAAAAGTGCAAGAAGTTGAGCAGAGCATTGATCAATCTCAAATTTAGATGTCTAATAAGGAAACCAAGGATGGTGGTAGAACCAAAGAAGAAGAAAAGAGGGCTACATGTCCTATCAAAGGCATCAGAACATATGGACTAGAGGTAATGTCTAAATTTTGGTTGCATGAGGACATGCAACACCTTCAGAGTGGGGGTATGTTGAGTCCCAAACTTGCACTTCCTTATATACCCTTTCAGACTTCTTTTTCCATTTACTCTATCTACCCAGCTGTTAAATCATTGCATATTAGTCTAAAAAGAGCTTATGAAATGGTTTCCTAACTATGTTTCTGACTATTGTTTGGTTAGATTTTTTTGTTCAAACAGCTGCGGAAACTTGTCACTTTCCGTAGCCAGCTAGAGTTTCCGCAGCCATTTTGTCAACAACTATGCTACAGGTGTCCAATAGAGAAACCGACCACCTGGGCAGGATGCAGGTGATGTGTACATGGAGTGTGTCCTCTCAGATCAGCCAAATCACTCATAAATGGCCATGGTCAACAATGGTCAAAGGAAGGGCCAAATGAGGAATTTTGCGGTGGCACGACTCTGTTATGGCCACGTGAAGGATTGCGTGGCACAATCCTTCATTTCTGGAGGTACTGGCACAACTGTCGACCAGCCTGTGAACCGAATCAAGCAGCCACCACTCCATGGATTCAACTTTCGTAATGACCATCACACTAAATCTGAGGCCATGGAGATTTACGTGTCTCTTGGCAGCAACAAATCTATGAATTAGTTACTAGCATTTTCACTTATAAATAACGCGTTGATATACACTGGATAGTTAGTCTTTAAGTTGTAATTTTGACTGTTGTTTCAGCCCACTGTACTATACTTTACTTTGCTTTATTTCTGCAATTCAATATATGAGAAGACAGCGTTCCTGAATCCAATTTGTGATTAAGTAGTTGGCTGGCTGAGGTGACAGAGGGCCCCTGTATACCAAAGCTTGTATAGTTTCTTACTTGCTTTTGTTTACTATTTTCTGTAGTCATTACTTGTATATATTTTATGCTGTTATGATGTTCATCACTGTCCATATTTCATGTTTTCTTCATAACTGTCAAGCTGATCAGTGTTTCTTTTACAAGTTGTTGTAGGTAGCCCGGGAAAATTTACATATTTTTGATAGCTACTGACATGAGATCATCTTGTCCTTTCTGCTGATTTTCATTTATTAAGTTTAATTCCAACATTGTCATTTCTTTCAAGTTTTTTTTTGCTTAATTATTTTTCTGCCATTTAGACATCATATTACTTACCTTTTTATGATTTCCTTTCTATAGCCAAGCGACTCAATTAGTAAGGAATCAAAATATTACTTGAAGTAGTGTGATCTAGTTTGTTTTCTTTCAAGTTAGAGATTGAATTACTTATGTCATTTTCAAGAGTTGAAATATGAATGAGTAGTTAAATATTAGTTTCCGTTTATGCAATTTAATTTCCTGCAATTTAGATATCATAATACTCAGCTTGTTTATGATTACTTCCTATAGCCAGACTGAGTCGAAAGGTGAAGGGTCAGAGTATGGGTTGAAGTAGTGTGATTTAGTTTTCTTTGCTTTCAGTCTTTGAGTTGATTTAAGTTCAGATTTTATTTTCTTTTTCATACAGCAGTAAGGATACTGGGCCATTGTCACTAGTTCATTGTTTTGGTGCATTTACTTATTTTTGAGAATTGATTTCATTACAGTCAGTTTGAAACTTTCTTTTTGAGAACTTTTAAGTTTGGAAAATCATTGTAGAAATCACCATTACCATTCACACTTCATTTTCAATTTCGCCATCTCACACTAGGGAATCCACAGAAGATAAATCCAAAAACAAACTAAAAACGAAAAAACGAAAAAAGACTAAGGAAAAGGTTATCTTGCACATACAGTGCACTTCACTTCATCAGTTTACAACTCCCGGATTGACATTTTAAATAGAAATTTAGACATACTAAATTGACCAAACACTACCCTTTGACTCAAACTATTATACTTCGCGCTCTGCGTATTTCATAATTTTTATAATATTTAAATCCTACTTCTTGGGCTTTTTGCCCCAAGCTATGCTAGCCAACAATCCCCCAAAAAAATCATTGCGACTTGCCCCGAGTCATTTGTCAGCACAACTAGACACTCTGCCTTGGCTTCACAGTTTGCCTCCTTGTGAGTGACGGTCGTCATCCTGGTACTTCTTCCTTGTCTCCTACAATGCTTCATCTGTCTCTTGCTTAAGTGTTTATACCACATCTCACAATCGATGCTGCACATTTTGCTCCGCTCAGTTAATATAGAACACCCCCTCCAAGGATTTTAGTGTGAGTAGGGGAGCCACCTATGGGACCGCTTGGTACCAGTGCAACCATTTCTGACCTTTGTATCCTCCCTTCGCATCATCTGCTGCAACCTGTGTTTCAATTTTGCAAGGCCTTGGATACTATCTACAAGATCCCAAACTTCTAGGGACATCATAGACGATTTATTAAGTGCATATCTACTTGTGGTCATTGTCTGTCCAGCCTTTCGTTGTTCTGTTGTAGTGCGCTATCTTGCCCCTGAGCAAGGCGATGACCTTCGGACCAATTCTGCTTAATGTTCCCTCTTTTCTGGTACATCTCCTACTAGTGATGCTACAACTGTCGCCCCCATACTCCTTAGAGAGTCCTGCCTCACCACCGGCCATATTACAACCGTCGAGCGTATGCCTTGTGCATAGATAATGAACATCTCCATTGGTGTTTTCGAATTGTAGGCCACCCAGTGGATGCCCCTTGGTAATTTATAAGCCATGCGAAATTCAAATGTAGTGATTGTTGCTCGTTCCCAATCGAGTAACCTTCCCGTGTGGAATCTGTGGCCATTCGTTCCATATCGGGCTCGCACTGTATCTGTTAATGTCCCACCGCCTACTTCATTTTGCCGTGTTTTCGACATTGTGTCATGAATAGTGATATCAATGGTCATTATTGTGATTGGTGCATTTGTATGAGCCTCCTCACACCATCGTGGCCCTTGTGTTTGGTCAAATGCTCACATACTGTGGTACTCGCGCATTTGTCCCCTAGGCTGCTTTATCGTCCCGCGCACTCTTCAACTGGTTGGAGCGGTGAGACTATATTCTCCTTAGCTAGTTAGGTGGTTGGCCCGCCCGTGTAGAGCTTTAGGCGACTGTCATTCACTCTTCCTGGAAAGGGGTCCCCATTGAGTTTAGCCGACTAAACCATGCCTCCATCGGTAACTTCTTTGATGACATAGGTTCCCAACTAGTGCATGAAGAGTTTTCCTGGGAATTTTTTGAACTTACTATCATACAGCAAGACTAGATCATTCTCTTTGAAGGTGCACACCTTGATATGGTGATCATGCCACGCTTTCTCATACTGTTTCTGTACCTGCTGATGGAATCCAGCCAGAAATTGTTCCTGCTCCAATTCTTCTAGTTGTGTGAGCCTCTCTTCCGAAGCCCCATGGTCTGCCATACCTATGATTGTCGCAATCCGCAGACTAGGCACAATATATTCCATAAGAATAATGGCCTCCTAGCCATAGACTAGCCGAAACGGTGTTTGGCCTGTCAGCTTCTTGCATGTAGTTCTGTATGCCCATAGTGCAGCAGGAATGCGTAAATCCTAGTCATTTCGTCATGCAATGCAAACTTTCGTTAACGAAGTCTCCAAAATTTTATTGAATGCCTCAACAATCCCATTCACTTGCGGATGGTAGGGTGTACTATGTAGGTGATAGATATGGAATTATTGAGTGAGTGCGCTGATTGTTTGATTCAAAAAATGTGTTCCCCGATCACTCATGAGAATTTTGGGGCAGCCGAACCTAGTCAGAACGTTCTCGAACAAGAACTTTGTCATTGTCACAGCCATGCAACCTATAACTCACTATGCCTCGGCCCATCGGGTCAAATATTCAGTCACAGTGATGATATAGCGCGTGCCCGTCTTTCCTCATAGTTCGATAGGCCCGACGAAGTTAATCACCCATTTCTCAAATGGTTGTAGCAGCATCTGTGGCTGAAGTGGCATTTTGTCCCTTCGCTACGGCTTGCTCGTCCGTCGACATACATCACAGGCCCGACAGTATGCCTTCTAATCTTCATATAGAGTGGGCCACCATAATCAGGCATGAAGAATCTTCTAGGCTGTGGCACAGCCCGCATAATGTCTGCCAGCAACCCCTCCATGTGCTTTGACCAGGACTATTTGTGCTCGAATTCAAGTACATATTTGCGCAATATTTCATCGTTTCCTATCTTATAGAGGTGGCCTACAATTACAGTAAAATCTGCTACGCGTATCACCAATTATTTATTTTGTTGGATAGAATACCCCTGTGGCGTAGTGCCCATAGTTAAAAAGTGAATTATATCTTCAAAGTGGCCATCTGTAATACGAACGACATATAATTGAGCATCCGGAAGTCCTTCTTCTAGATTTGTTGGTACTTCACTAGTCTCGATTTGGTACAGATGATCTAAACCTACATTCAACCGTTCCGGCTTTACAACAACCTCAAAACCATATTCTTGAAACAACAACAATCATCGACAAATACGCCCCCCCCCAACACAGGATTATTCACTAGGTACTTGAGCGCAAAGTGATCTGTGTACATCTTAAAATGTCCTCCGAGTAGATAGTGACGAAACTTCTGGAGCGCGTATACCATCGCTAATCCCTGAGTAATTCTTCTATAGCTTGGACAACCTGCGACTTGTGAATGCAATCGGATGGTCTAGTCCCTCCGCTCCTGGTTGAGTGTGTACTGCTCCTAGTGTGATACAGGACACGTCCACATGCACATGAAACTTGATGTCCCATTTTGGAAAGACCAATATAGGAGTTGAAGCCAATTTATCCTTAGGTGCCTCTAGTCTTTTGTTGCATTCCTCATTCCAGCAATAAGTAGCATCCTTTTTCAGCAATTGCTCCATCGGAGCTATAATCTGGGCATAGCTTTTGATGAACTTCCGATAGTAGCCCATGTGTCCTAACGGAGCGCATAGCTGCTTTACACTATGTGGCACTTGCAGATTCAATATGACAGTGATCTTTGCCGGATCCACCATCAGTCCTTGCTTACAAATCACATGGCACAGCAAGTTCCTGAAATTGATGAGAAAAGTACGCTTCTTTAAGTTGAGAACAATCTGGTGTCGTCGACAGGTATCCAACATTAACAGTAAACTCGTGACATGCTTCTTAACCAGGCCAAAAACGGTCCAGTCATCCAGGTAGACTTCTAAGAATTCATGGATAAACTCCTTGAATGCGGCTACCACAATATGGGAAAATATCGCCGGCGCATTCTTCAGTCCAAAGGGCATTACTGTATACTAAAAACAACCGCATTCGGTAGCCAACATTGTCTTTCTTCGATCTTTGGGCATGATTTTGATCTGATGGTACCCGGAGAACCTATTTGTGAAGGAGTATGCTTCCTGCCCACCCACATTTTCTAGTACCTCATCTGTAAAGGGTGTTGGGAACAGATTGTTAACACAAGCATCATAGAGCTCTCACAGATCCACATAGATGCAGATCTCCCCCTTCTGTTTCTTCTCCTGTACAACCATAGGGCTTACCAAATCAGACTCTTCAACCAGGTCAATAATTCCTACTGCCAACATCTTATCCAATTTTTTGTGGACATTTTCTTTGTATTTTAGATTCAATCGATAGGGTCGCTGTTTCACTGGCTTCACATCTAGATTCAAAGTTATCTTCATCATCCCTAGGTCTCCTCAAATTCCTTTTAACTCCGTCATTTTTGTAGGAAATAAATCGTGGTATTCGCAGAGCAGTTTGATGACCTTTTCCACCGTGGCGTTGTTCGAGTAGTCCCCAAGTGTGGCATGCTTCAACTCTTCCTCTATTCCGATATTCACTTGCTTTGTCTTCAATGGCACCGTGATGTCTGGATCTTCTATCTAAGAGCCGTGAACCTCACGATTCCCTTCAGATTCTAGTATATTAATGTTACGAGGGTTATCCTCATCATCTTCTGCTTGTATATTATAACATGCTAAGGTCTGGTTCAACTATCACGACTAGTCTGATGGCATGACTTCTTCTCATTTCAGCGGTGTTTTAAATATGGAATCCTTTACTAGTTGTAATTCGTCGTCCACAGTCTGCATCCATTGGTCTTCAAAGAGAAAAGTTGACAAAAACCCTTCACACAGGATATACCACTCACCAGTGTCATGCTAGAGCTCTGTTTCCGTATACAAGTTCCTTGGAATGACATCCAGCGTATGATAAAATAAATGCACCCATTCTGGTTGAGGCTCTGCACAATAATCTCGGGTCCAATTGGTCAGGTGCATGCGCGGATCATTTCATCCATTGTATTTCTCCATTATTCATAGCTCGGCCTTCCCAAATCTTACTTGCATTATACTCTTGCATCTTTGCCAATCTTCGAGGTTCCCTACATGGGTATCCCACCATCGCGTCGGTGTCGCGCATAATGCCCATTTTAGTGCATCGAACCGTTGGTACTCTGGTACCGCACTTTCAAACTTATCTAGGAAATCCTCTACTACTGTCAGCCCGTCATACATCGGAAGTTCGCGGTTTTGAATTTTAACACAATATAGGGATTGCGTCATCATATTACAATACAATGTGGTTGACTCATTCACCCTCTTGTGCCATCACTCATCCTCCTCATCTGAATCACTGGCATAACCCCGCGAGAATCTTTTCTCCTCTATTGTAGCAAGTTTGTAGATATTTTCTAATACATCGCCCCTCTCTTCACTATGTGTCAGTTCTGTGTAGCATGGTCCATTTGTTGGATCTAGTGGAAGAACGACTCAGAGCGACTTCTTCTCGAATATCATTTTCCTTTGTTTGAGGTTAATAACCCCATTCATATCAATGGCCCAGTCTATCCCTAGCAATGCAGGATATGGACTATGTTTGTCCATGATTTCGATAACTTCGAAATTCGTCTCGGTACTTATGCCATCAATATCTACTGTAATCCCTTGTAGCCTTCCCATGGGTAAGACCTTTTGTTAGTTGGCTAGCCACAATTGGATAGGAGACCATTGTAGTGTAGGCTTACCCATGCGCTCCCAAGTCTGTTTAGGAAATATGTTTGCATCAGAACCCACGTCCAGAATGACTTGGTCCATCTCGTAGTCACCAATCTACATCGTTAGCCGCATTTCCCGACCCATCCGCAATGCGTGTCTTCCTATTTTCTAGATTGCATGAGGTTCACCCCACCCTGCACATATATTAATCACTTCCTATAACCCTCTAACTGCCCAGTTGTCACGAAGAAGTTTTAGGCATGTCTCTACGAAGGTAGCCATCATCGAGGGATCCCGAGTTGGCTCAGGTGGATCCCTACTACCTCGAGTAGAGACGTCTGTGAAGCTTTACCTAGCTTCCATATTAGTCTTCTTATCAACCTTTCCTGTGGCTGCATCACGTCACAATATCCTGTTGACTGTGGGTTCGTAATCACGGGGTTCAGATCTCATCATCTACACATTCTGCATTGTTGTCAGAGGCATTGCCTTCTTTTTGCGAATCTATGCTATCAGCATGGGACAATCTAGTAGCTCATGATCGAATTTCTCACAATACGGACATGATATTCGGGTCAAATTGGTACAATCTCACGGATAATGTCCCAGTCCTCCACAGTTGTAACAGATCAGCTATCCGCGACCCCTTCCTAATCCCATTACGCCCCGTCCTCGACCCCATCCTTAGAACCCACCATGCCCAAACGTTGCAACTGGATCCTGACCTCGTCCCTCAATCTGCATTCTGTAGGTAGGTGTCTGGTCCATCAACATTTGATGACTACGAAAATCCCTTTCTTCATGATCCACTGATATACAAAAGTTGCAAAAGAGCTACTGGGGGGTCTGATTGTATTTTGGTAATAGATGACAATTATCCATGTTGTGATTTCCTCCTACCTAACAATCATGCACCAGAGTGGGGCGACCGTGCTCGGCGCTGTCTGTGCCTCTGGTCGCAATGGTGTCGGTCCACCTATCACCACAAAATTCACCGAAACTGGACAATGATCCTTATCGTGTCCCTGGCCTCTGCAATTTATGCACCATACTTCCTCCCGGATTTCTGAACGCAACTTCTGGTCATGTTTTAACTTTTGTATTTCCAAACACAAATTTTGGACCTGCGCTTGGAATTACTGAACTCCCAACCCAAGTCCTGTACCAGGGTTTCGTGCAGTTGCATTTCTGCTTCTAGCACTTCCACTTGGGTTGAGATCTTCTGTTGCGACAAAGCCAACCTCAGATATGGTGTTAATGATGTGATGAACCAACCGCGGTGCAGTGCATCCATCAAGGTCATGTTGGCCTTGCAAATGGTGCTTTTCAACCTCTGATCCAGATCCCATGGAGTCTCGCGAAGCATCATCGTGATCTCTTTGAACCTACGACCGAATGCGCTTCTGTCTTTGGCCGGCTAAACTCCTTTTTCAATTCAGTATGGATATCCACTATCCCTCCCGTTGGGTTGATGCACGAACACTTCATCTACTGTAGAAATTTTGAATAATATAACACTTATTCATAAATATTATCCTGATTATACACTATTGTGGAATGCATGCATAATACATAACCTCCTCTACCATTGATCATCAATTTTGCGGAATCAGAGACATTCACATGCGCACATTGAAACATCAATCACACATATCAACACAGTATATCATGGGGAAAGCATACAGCTGAAAACCCCTCAACTATCTGTATATTATATTGATTGAGAACATGTAACAATACATAGTCCAATACTCCTCGCAAGTACTCAGTACTATCTACACCTGTTACACACAAACTACATCAGATCTGAATCAAGTCACTGGCTCAAATCTCCTCCACTGTTTGCCTACCTCCACTACGCAATACCTGTTGAGAATAGAATGAGAATGGCTAATCCAAACTCGTATTTCCCTTGTGTTTCACTACGCAATCCTCATTGGAAATCTCAATCCACTGATTGTGCAAATCTCATGCACAACTATAGTCACAACTGACAGCTGTCTTGCCCTTTCAATCACCTCTAACACTTGTCTCCACTGAACTGTCCATGCACTGAGTTAACTGATGTATTCTTTAGTTGATTTATGAGTTAATAATTAGTGAATTAATTAATAATTAATTCACACAACTCATCATTAGTCTATTTGTCAGTTAGACTAACTACAAATAGTTCAACTAAGTCAAACTGAACACAACTCAATCAACTCCTCAATCAACTCCACAGAACTCAATCACTGAAGTCCTAACTGAAGTCCTCCATGCAATA
>APFE030871645.1:110436-125591 GCA_000404065.3 Pinus taeda
CATGCATCTTGAACCTCAAGAGAATACAGGTTCTTGACCTGTGAACCAATCTGCTTCACCTGTCTAGTGATGATGTGTCTAAGGAAAACCTTTCCCTTACTGAAGACTACATCATAGCCTCTCTCTTCCAACATTGCGATCGACACCAAGCTTCTCTTCAGTCCTGGTACATACTTGAAATCGGTCAAGGTAATGCGAGATCCATGCTCCCTCTGAAAAAATAACCGTGCCTACACCTGAGACACTATACTTCTCATAATTACCCAACAATATGAGTATCTGGAGATCTTTCTCCTCCAAAGTACTGAACAAAGTCTTGTCGCCGGTCATGTGGAAAGAAGCTCCACTATCAAGAAACCAACCACTTCTCACCATGGTTGAAACCATGCATGCGAAGAGTGTGAAATCCAACTCAAACTATGAAGCAAGTGCCTCACCTTTAGATCCTTCCCCGGATTCCTTCTTGGATTTCCTCCGTGGACAACTTGAGGCGTAATGGCGCACCTCATGACAATGAAAGCATCGCACTTTTGATTTGTCAACCTTCTTCTAATCATTGGAAGAACTGGATTCAGAAAGAGAAACCTTCTTCTTCTTTTCTTTGGCAGCCAAAGCACAATTTTCTTCATCAGATTCCTTTGATGAAGATCCATCCCTAGTATTCTGCCTGATCTCCTCTTGCACAAGATCCGACCAAAGTCTCTTGACCATTGACAGAGTCCTGATAGGAATGCCAACTCTTCGGAAGACCAAGGAGAGCCAAGCTCACCAAGTCCTCATCATCGACAGTCACCCCCACACTTCCCAGCTCATCCCGGCATTGGGTGAATTTCGTGAGATACTTAGGCATACTGTCTCCATTCTCACATTTAATGTTTCTGAGTTTATCCTTGAGCACCAACTTCCTCTGGTCGCTCGTGGTTTGGAATAAGTCTGTCAATTCTTTCCACATTAAGTATGGAGAAGCCTTTCCATGGAGGCTGGATACAATGTGATCCTTCATGCCCTCCAACAGAATCCTTCGACACTTTGCTATCTTCTTTTGCCAAGCCTCAACTTGAGCAGCATCAGTAGGCTTTGGGACTTCATCATCTATGAAATCCTTCAACCCATTGTCATCCAACACTGCCTCCATCCTGTCTTTCCATGCAATATAATTCGAGCTGCCTTCAAGGGAATACTCCAATTGCAATATTTTGAAAGACATTTCAACTTCGATACCAAGAAAACACTACTGCAAATTCGAATTCCACCAGCTCAAAACTCAACCACTGATCTAAAATTCATGAGAACAAAGTATTTCTCGTACAGAGATCGACTGTACGGGCATTCACCGGATATATCACCTTCCAAAAGAAGGATGAATCTAGAAGCTACCTGGCCCGATTACAGACTCTGCCTAAAGAAATAAAATGTAATCAAATTCTGAATGATAGATCTGATGATCAATCCTCACTTTGATCCTGTAGAACGTTTTCTACAAATCAACCAGCTCTGGTACCATGTAGAAATTTTGAACAATATAACACTTATTCACAGATATTATCCTGATTATACACTATTGCGGAATGCATGCATAATACATAACCTCCTCTACCATTGATCATCAATTTTGCGGAATCAGAAACATTGGCATGTGCACATTGAAACATCAATCACACATATCAACACAGTATATCACGGGGAAATCATACAGCTGAAAACCCCTCAACTATCTATATATTATATTTATTGAGAACATGTAACAATACATAGTACAATACTCCTCGCAAGTACTCAGTACTATCTCCACCTATTACACACAAACTAGCTCAGATCTGAATCAAGTCACTAGCTCAAATCTTCTCCGCTGTTTGCCTGCCTCCACTATGCAATACCTATTGAGAATAGAATGAGAATGGCTGATCCAAACTCGTATTTCCCTTGTGTTGCACTACACAATCCTCATTGGCAATCTCAATCCACTGATTGTGCAAATCTCATGCACAACTGACAGCTGTCTTGCACTTTCACTCACCTCTAACAATTGTCTCCACTGAACTGTCCATGCACTGAGTTAACTGATGTATTTTTTAGTTGATTTATGAGTTAATAATTAGTGAATTAATTAATAATTAATTCACACAACTCATCGTTTGTCTATTTGTCAGTTAGACTAACTACAACTAGTTCAACTAAGTCAAATTGAACACAACTCCATCAACTCCTCAATCAACTCCACCAAAACTCAATCTCTTGAGTTCTAACTGAAGTCCTTCATGCAATAGCTCAACTAACCCATAAGAAAAGTATATTTCCTTCTGGCAGTTGCATGTGCCACATCTGTAGCTCGAACTAAAGTGTTCCAAGAGGATAAGATAATGTTTATAGTCTAAATATTATTAAGAGCTACTAATATTCGATTGTTCTATATTTAGACTGGTAGTCTAAAAATAGACTCTCCCCATATGTCTAAATATAGAAGTCCATCTATTTTTACCAACATGACCAATCATCCACAAATAGCATCCTGCAACTCATAGACCATGATCCATATGTCTAAATGACATAGTCTAAAAATAGACTTTGTGCCAAAAATAGCCTGCGGGCCCACTTAGTGAAGGCGACTTCTTTTCACTAAGCTCCATCATCTTGTTGCATTTTCAACATGTACCATATTTGCGCTCAATCCTACAGTGTGCTGACTAAGATGGCTTTCTTGATGTTATCATCTGCGACTTGTTGCGCGTTCCATACCGATGTTAACACAAACCAAAATTGTTCCGGGTCTTCACCTCCAACTCCCTTAAATATATGTAACTGAATTGCGTTCGCCATCACTACACTTGATATATTACCGTCCCTGATACTCTCGAATTTTCAATGTTCTTTCTCTATTGGGTCCCCGCGTTCCACACCTAAACATCCCTTAGGAAGATCCCAATCCTGGCAACAGAACCATTTTGTTGGCCTGTTTGGCCCTGACCCAAGTTTGGAAGAGTTATACAGCCAAACAAATCCCACAACTACCGGCCCTTTCGGCAACAGCTCGTGGAGCGCGGGCTGAGGTATCATTCGAGGTAGCAGGGGAGGGTGTTGGAACTAGGTTTCCACACCCTAGGGATGTCTGGATGTGTATTGGAGGGTTCAGACACTGGTCTATAGCTCCGTGCTGCTTGGCCTTTGCACCAATCAAGGGCAGTTATATCTTTATTATTCATGCGTTATTCTACTTGAAGGAAGCAATTATGATTTAGAACTATTCCCAGGGTCTTTAAGCAAACATTTAACCACATAAGCTATTTGCACACAAAATGAACCCAGATTCGCATACATCCATCACATTTACATTAACTAGATATAGAAGGGTAAACCATAAAGACATATGTGTGACAACATAGAATTACAGAAGCAAACTTATCTTTATTATTATTTTCCAGCAATACATCCAGATCTACCCTGCGCACTCAGCTGCAAGGGTCCGTGCACATAGCTGTGGACTTTCCAGGCTTTTGCGCACACAGCTGCAGAGCCTCTACCTACCACCCAACCCTCGACTTCAACTTAGAGATGCTTTCAAACTATCTTCTTTAGGATCCCATTACATCTCATACATCGAAAGAACTGTCTTTCCCTCATAGAGCCACACTCTATTTATACCCTTCCCTAGCCCATGATCCCTGCGTGGGCCGACACTATTTACATTACTTTTTATTATTTTCGGGCAGACTACCCTTTGACTCAATCTATTATACTTTGCGTTCCGCACATTTCGAATTTTTTCAATATTTAAATCCTACTTCTTGGGCTTTCTGCCCCAAAACCCTTACGCGGGACCTCCGCTACCTAATATAAGTAAACGTAACTCCTATGTAAGCATTTGATACCAGTATGGTAGAGATGTTGTAATCTTTAACATTTTGACTAGATAAAAATAAAATAAAAATTAAATTAATAAATAAAATAAAAATGAAATTAATAATAAATTATAATTATAACTAATATAATTATAACTAATTATAAATATCAATTAAACCAACCTAGATCCATCTTAAGTTCAGATTTACCAAGCACCGAAAGGATCAAATTTATTGAGATGCAAAGCTCTTTTAAAGTGAAAAGAGATTTGATCCCCCTTGATGCTTGGTAGAGCTGGAGTTAAGATGGATCTAGGTTGGTAATCACCCAATGCACCCTACTAACACTGCCTATGGATTGGTGACATCCTAGATGGCTGAATCAGTCTAATGTATGCATATTGAAATGGTATTAATCTTAACACAAATAAAATAATTAGAATAAAAAAATACATAAAAATATAATATTTCAATTTTTTTTATATTTTTTTTACCTAATGCATCCCACTGGACTCCTTCGAGTAGAGCTAAATCCATATTTTATCATAAATTTGTGTCTACATATGGAAAATATTAGATAACGATTTGTTGGCTTTGCAACCATCTAAAAAATGTAGGATGAAATCAAGACATTTGACCACCTCCATGGCGTGCCATCAACTCAACACATCTCCCTATGTGAGGTACTCTCGATGCAAGATCATCCACCTTTAACCCTTGTGAACTCATCAAGTGCACCCTGTTCGAGAAAAAGGATACCAAAATAGTCCCAGAGCTTAATTTCTTCAGTCAACCTATCTTGCACTTAGTCAATTGATTGTTCATGTTTACTAAAATCCCCTCACACCAGTTGAATATTCTAGGCTCTATACACTCCAATGCATATTGCATTTGTTCTTTGGTAGCCAAATTCAAAGTTGTACTTCCTAATATGTGGGTTATTGTGAACAAAATGATTATCAGTGGAAGATCCAGTACATTATTTATTTGAAATTTTTCACTACTTTTTCTTATTCTTGCAGAAGAATACTGGGAGATATACTCATTAGTGGTTTTACCGCCTCCCCTTGAGCCAACTAGTGAAACTTGGGCTCCTCTTCTTGAGATAGCAGCCAAAAAATATATCCTTGGCCTAAATCGTAAGGATATAGAGACCAAATCAAAATAATTGCTCACATACATCCCACATCCTCACTAAATGCAACAACAACTGAAATTAAGCTCTCATGCTTGAAATGAAGAAAAAATTCGTTAAACTACACTCATGAAGGGCTCGCAATGTGTTTAGATCATTGGTTGCTTTCAAATATTCTGCTTCGTGCTCTCTTTCTTTCCACTCTAATATCTTGGTGATTAATCAACCTGTAAACATCAAGATGAAAACTTATTAGCTAGCTAGCATGAATATTTATTGATTCTTTTTCTCAAGAGCTAAAACTACATTATTTCCTTGTATATGTCACACCTTTCAAGTTAGTAACAATGTGACAATGTTACACATTTCCTGTTAGCGACTTGCGACAACTATAATGTGTCACGATTTCCGATATAGATAAGGTACGACGCTTGGAAGGTGCATTTTTTTACTAAATAAAAGTTTGGAACTCGTTCAAATAATCAAGAAAACTGAAAATAATGGCATAAAGTTGGAGAGGGGATCGACAACTCATACCTAGAAGAAATGAGATAAAAAATTGTCCACTGCAGTGCCCGAAATCACTACCTAAAAATCAAGATACAATTGGGTTTTCTTCACTTTGGAAGTTAGTAAAATCAAATGTTAATATAAAATGAATTATTCTTTTTTTTAAAAGCATGAAAATATTTTAAAATTATTTTATTTTATCATTTTGTTTAATTTTACTTAGTGTACCTCACTTTTATTCAACTTTTAGGGCATATATGATCCAAAATTAAACAAGAATTAAACAAATTATAGATATAACCATAAATACAGAGATGCAACATAAATAACACTTCATTCATTAATATCAAATATTGAAATATGCCTACAAACAGAATGGAAATAAAGTAGCTTGCGCGATGGTAGCTTATCTCTAAGAAGAGATGTGGTGGCTACATGCCTTTGAACTAAGTTACAATGAGGCTCAAGGATGTGTTTATTATTGAACAAGAAGGGAAAACCCTAAACAACCAAAACCCTAACCCCATGGGATGGAACACCAAGAATTTGTGGGCCTCGTTGGTGTGAGTTGGCTAGTCAACTTCCTTGGGTCATAACTTGGTCATATTATCTTCGTTTGGCACATACCATACCTTTTTGGAAATATCTCTTCCATTAATATATGATTTGTGGCATGCCCTTTCCTATAGATATGGTCCTACTGCGGAACTCAAAAAAGCATCATTTAGGAGGTTAAAACTACTCTAAAAGTTCAGGACCTAAAAAACTGCCAAAAATAGTAATTGTTGCAATAAACAGGGAAATAGATGAAAGCGACTGGAGGTCTAGATGGAATAGGTGGCTGGCCACAAATATCTACTTGGATCAGTCCTCTCTCCTTAGGAATCAATGGTCCCTATTGCATGTAGAGCCTCCATGAGGTGAAGAAAATTTTGTTGAACCTGGTGCTTGGTGAAGGATTTTGCCTACTTTGACAAATCGATATAGTTGGATCCTCTATTGCCGAGTGTTCTTGATATGATGTGACCAGTTATGGCCTCTTCCATGAAGTCCGAGTTTAGCTTTGTTGGTGTGAGTTGTTCTACAATGTTGGATGTGTCCAACAATGGTGGAAAGTATGGACGAAGATTATCTACATTGAACACTAGGCATAGATTAAGGAACATTGGAATGTTAAGCACAAAGGCATTGTCCCCTACAACCTTGGTGATGGTGTATGGCCCACATCGGAGTGAGCGAAGCTTGTGGTATGGTCCAGCAAGAAGCTCCTTCTGCAAATGTAGCCAAACTTTGTCTCCCACCTGGAACTTTTGTGGCACCTGATGTTGATCATGGCACTGCTTGTACTTAGCACTAGCTCTGCCAAATATAGCATGGACCTATTGGAAGATATATTGAATACTCTCAATGAAGTTGTTATCCCCCTCAACTTTGGATTGGACATGATTTTAATTTACCTGAGTAGCTGCAAATGGTATGGCCACATCAATGGGACATAATGGTTGAAATCCTAGCCCTACTTGAAAGTGGCCATGACATGTTGAGCTATGGATAAATATGTTGTAGCTGTGCTGGACATAGCGGAGGATTTAATACAATGTGTGTGGATACTTCAAATTGTAAATGCACATAATGTGTACGATCATCCTATTGACGACCTTTGTTTGGCCATCAATTTGGGGGTGGAAAGTCGTGGACTTAGTGAGTTTGGTATCTAACATCGACTAGAGACTTGACCAAAATACATTTAGGAATCTTCTATTCTGATATGAGACAATGGACTATGGGATCCCAAAGTGTACCCAAAATCGCTGAAAGAAGAGATTAGTAGTGGCCTCCATTTTGATACTCTTCTTACAATCCGTCATAATGGCCATCCTAGAGAATCTATCGATGACCACAAAAATGCAGTCATGGCCATTTTTTGTAGAATGAAGGTCCAACATGTAATCCATGGATATGGATTCCCAAGGTCAACTAGGAATAGGAAAAGGAGTATATAGGCCTTGCTTCTTGATGGTCTTTTTGGAAATGGTGCATGAAGTGCAAGATCTAATGTACCTCCCAACATCGTGACGAAGGTTCAGACAATATTTTTTTTTCTATAGTACTGCCATTGTTTTCTCTAGTCTGAAATGTCCAATGACTCGACTATAGTGTGTCTCCCAAATCATCTTTGGACACTCACTTGAAGGAACAAAGATGTGTCCCATGTGGCATAACAGTGCATCCTGGAGGTGAAAATTTGGAATTTTACTACCTTCCAAGTGTGTTTGGTATGTGTTGTTGAATTGTAGATCACTCTTGTAAAGATGTGCCCACCTCAAAGTCTCGTGCACATAGGTGTCAAGCACAATGATCAACGTAAATACTGGTGGTTTCTTGAGGTAATCTGCAACATTATTGGTGCTTCCCTTCTCGTACTTAATGTTCAAATGGAACTGTTGTAGGTATGCGGAGCATTTCTCATGGCGATCATTCTTCAACTTCTCTTGTGTTTGTATGAACTGCAGGGGTTAGTGGTATGTGTGGATGACCATTTCCTTTTATTTTTCATAGGTGGGATATTTTCAAACTATGTCAGAAAGTGTCTCACTGTGGTAAGCCATCAGATGCCCCTACTGAGTAGGAACTGCACCAATGGTATAGTCGGAGGCATCTGTCTCAATCTCAAATGGTTGTTGTAGGTCTGGTAATCTGAGAATTGCTGCAAAGTAGAGGTGATGCTTCAACTCAGCAAATTCCTTATGTTGTGTTTAAGACCAAAGTAACTTTTCTTTCACTTTTCCCTTGGTGACATGACTTAAAGGTGAAGTGATATGAGAGAACCCAAACATGAACCTGTGGTGAAATTAGGAAGAGCTGGAAAGGTACAGATCTCTGTTAGAGTGGTTGGGGCTAGCCAATCCTGAATGACTTGTATCTTGGCATGGTCCACATGAACACCCTTCTCTTCAATGATGTACCCAATATATTGAACCTGAGTCATGCCAAAAGTTGATTTCTCCATATTGGCACATAGCTTGCCTTGCTGCAGGGTTTGGAGGACTTGTCGAATATGGTGGAGATGCTCTTCCCAAATCTGGCTAAAGATCAATATGTCATCTAAATACACCACCATGAATGCATTGGTGAATGGTCACAAGATGTCTTCCATCAATCTCATGAAGGTTGCGAGGGAATTTGTCAACCCGAAAGGCATGACCAACCATTCGAAAAGTCCCTCCTTGGATTTCAAGGAAGTCTTCCATACAGCCAAGGGTTTGATAGGTACCTGGTGATAACTAGACTTCAAGTCAATCTTTTTGAAATATTCCCCCTCCTTGAGTTGGTCCAGAAGGTCTTCAATCCATGGGATTGGGTATCTATTCTGGAGAATGATCTTGTTCAACAACCAATAGTCAATACAGAGTCTCCAAGTTATTTTGTACAAATAGAATAGGGTTCCCATAGGGTGATGAGCTTGGTCTAATATGCCCTTTCTGCAAAAACTCTTGAATCTGCCTCTTGATCTCATCATTCTTTAGAATAGAGCATCAATAGGTCAATCCATTGGGTAGCAGTGTACTTGGGGTCAAATCGATGGAGTTATTGACCTTACAGTATAGAGGTATCCCCGTATGTGAGGTGAAAATTTCCCTGTATTCTTCCAATACCTTGTCCATCTGCTATTATTGTGTAAAGGAGCCCTTTCTAGAAGTCGTAGCCACAATATTATTCTTGCCCTAAGTAAAAATCATAAGGAAAACAAATTTCCTGGTCTATGAAATGATCTTACTACATTTCTTTGCAGATATCAAAGAGATGGTGGTAGGTAGGGCTACCTCTAGTATCCTGTACAAATTGTTTCCCAAAGTAATAATTGTAGAGCGAGGTCTAGACTCATATAAAACATGTCACTTCCACAAGTATGATTATCCTAATAAAACATCACAAACTTCAAGAGGAGTGACATCAAACAATACCTCATCTGTGAAGGACTTGATGCTATAGGGAAGGCGACACTACTAGATGACGCAGAGATCTCATCCTTAGTGAAGCCACTCGATGGTGTATAGCTACAAATGTGTAGTACTTGATAGGCCCAGGCACTTGATGACCTCTATTAAGTATGAGGTTATTTTTCCTCCCCCTGCAGATAATGAACTATATAATAGAACCCTCCACCCACATCTGTGAGTGGAAGAGGCGTTCCCCCTCTTCCGGATCTTCATGCTAATTCTTCTAGATCTTGGTGGTGACCACAGTGGCACTGGGCTTTGCATTGATGATATGATTCCCTTTTTCATTCCCCTTATCATTTTTTGACTTAGAGTCGAAACACGCATATGATTTGGAAGCCTTCCACTCAGCCAGTAGCGACTTCTTGGCCCAACACTCACTTGTGTTGTGAGTGGAGCTCTTATGGAACTCACACCATTTTCCCATATCCTTCTTTGTCTTCATGGTGTTGTTCTTTTCTTGTGGCATCAGTGGGTTGTCCTGGGTTACTAGACATTGGCCTTGTCCTTTGCAATGCGGTTTGGGGGAACTTTTCCCTTACTTCGGATTCATAGATCCAAAGTCTCTCTTCTTCAGTTTAATCTTTTGCTTAATCTTGAAAGAGTATCGGTATGCCATCCTAAGTGAGGAGATGTCAAATAAATCCATCTTGTCCTAGATGTACCAATGTAGATAGCCACGATACTTGAGTATGAAACTTCTCTTAAAATCCCTGATACACAACTTCATGCCAAGGGTATGAAAAACATTAGTAAACTTTGGCATGTCTTGGCCCCTTCCCTGGTGAAGTGTGGTCCACTTTATGTATTTATCCTCATATCTTTTGATAGGGTAGTACTTCTCCTTGATGGTGTTTTGGAATGAACTCCAAGTGGGTGCAACTAAAAATAGTGAGGGTTTACTTTTATCCTTCTTCTCACAGTGGGTTTCCCACCAGTCCTTGATCTGGGAGGCTGTTTTGAGAAGTACAGAAGTAATATTTTCCCGTCTAGAAAAATCATGAACATAAAAATCCTTCTAGAAGATTTAACCATTTATCTTGTTGGGAACGGGATCCCCCAAGGGTAGTTTTGGGGCTTAAAACCTAGATTTTGGTCCAATTTTTGTAATCCAAATGTAAAGACTCTCCATTTTGTGGTCGTGGAGCATGTAGTTGTTAAAGATTCATAGGGTTGTCCATCCTTATTTTGATAATGTAATGTCTGTTGTAAAATATCTACCCATGGTCCACAGACCATGGGATTGTATAAATATAATGAAGCTCTAAGTAGTTAAAACACAACAAAAGGAAGAAATAAATGATCGAAGATGTATGAGTGATAACTCTAAAGTAGAAGTCTAAGTTTTGGGTCGTAGTGTAGGTAGAGGCTCTATAGCTGAGTGCGCAGAGGCCTAAGAGTCTGTAGCTGAGTGTGCGGACCCCTATAGCTGAGTGCGCAGGGCAAGTCAAGTCTGTAATCATCTGAAATTATCAATAAAGAGAAGTATTCTATAATTTCTACGTCTTTATTTCCTGTTTATGCATCTATTATATTGGGTATAAATTTCACTTCTAATACTTATATGATGCACGAATGTGTATAATTGTATTGGTTGAGTGAATGCAAGTAAGAACATCTATTTACGTGAAGCTAACTAAGATCTATTAATAAGATAAGTAAGATACTTAGCTTAGTTTGGGAGGTATCGCACTTCACTGCCCTAACAGTGCGAATGCATATCAGCCCCTGGTTAAGGCTGCACAGAAGCCAATTGTAACATTTCGCGAAGGTACTGAAGGGTAGAGTGGAGGGATAAGAAACCTGTGTGAAGGCAAGTATAGTTAGAATAAAACGACATCACATCCATCTCAAGGGTGCGGAAACTTGGTTCCAACATCCCCCCATACTCTTTGGGTGAGAGTTCAGTCCGCACTCTGCGGGCTAATGCTGAAGGGGCCAATAGTGTAGGGATTTGTTTGGCTAACTAATGATGAACTTGGGTTAGGCCCCCACAAGCCAACAAATGGTTCCATTACAGGGAACATAATATGCATGAGAGATGTGTGATGTTGTATCACTGAAATCCAACTAAGAAAGAAATAAAAGGCTGGTTGGATAGAAGGATTCACGAGTTCACGACACAAGAGAACAAAAACTTGTGACTGTCAAAAGAACAGTGGTTGGACCAATACATGTATATGGATATCCACAAAATATTTTTTTTCCTCGTTCCCTACTGAGCTATATGAGTGGATAGCAAAGCTAGCATATAGCCAAGGAAGGTGGAAACTTGATAGTCCTATTGTGTGGACCCTGGATCTAGTGTGAAGGTTGGAAGCATTAGAGGATAAGATCGTGCACGTCATCGATCATTGGATTGATCACATTATATGAGGATTTGTTACTAAGTTTGCAGTTGACACCTCAGTAAGATATAATGAGGTAGAGAAACGCTTTTTTAAAGGACTGCGAGGTAAGTACATAAAATCTTTGAATATGTGGATTAAAATGTTGTTGTGTGAAAAACAGATTATGCAGTTACCTTGATGTTTGGGACTATGTGAAACTGAAAAAGTTATAGAAATGAAGGAAATAAGGGTCTGGAGTATAGCCCCTTTATTTTACCACCATGAGGGGATGAAGAAGGGATAGCGAAGGTCTCTCCACGAAGTTCTATTCAATTAACAAGACAGGGATTTCCACGAATACCACCTTCGCCCACACCACCTCCATCTTCACCGCCATCACCTCCAACTTCACCCATACCACCTCCACCACCACCGCAATTCAGTATGAAAAACACTGTGGAGTTTCCTTTGTTCAAAGGCTTGGGAAATGAGGACAAAGACCAATTTTGGTTTGTTGTGAGGGTTGTATGAGAAGCTTAAGGTGTTACAAATGATAACATAAAGAAGGAAAGACTGGTTAGTGCCCTACAAGATCATGCACTAAATGCTAGAGTAGTGGATATCCAAGCAGCACTGAATAGGGAATTTAGCAGGCCTAAATCTGAAGCAGGCCTAAATCTGAAGCACAGTCAATTGCGAGATTCAAAGATATCACGATGTTACCAGGTGAGATGCCTTGGGAACTAGATCAGATGTTGAAATGTATGATCTGCGAAGCCAACATGAATTTGACATATGGATAGCATCGCTAGTGGTTTGTGGCTTCACTACTACCACATTTAAGGAGTGCACTATTGTAGCAGAAGATAACAACTCAGGTAGAGGCCTTGGAGATTTCCATGAGACTACATGAGAATTTGATGCAAGATCCTAATCTAGGAGTTCAGTAGATCCACGCACAGCTAAGGAATCTTTGCCTTGAGATGCAAATCTTGAAGCAAGATAGGACGGTTTGGCCAGAGGTACACGAAGACATATGGTGCATGAAATGCAAGAGTTAGGGTCATGACAAAGACCACCACCCAACCTTTACAAATTACCTTGCAGGAGGAGGACCGATGCTTTTACGGGCGGAAGCTCAAGAAGGACCTAGCATAGTTCCTGCTTTGTGGTGCACTATCTATCAAATAGCCATAAAACATGCCATGTATAACTTCCACTTGTTACAGAAATATATACAAATTCTACAACAGTTGTTCTACAACTTTTGTAGATTGGTGGGACATGATGAGCGCACCTGCAGGAGCTTGTTGGGTTGTGTTATATTCTTTCCATGACTAGCCTATGTAGTTAATCGGGGTTAGAGGGGGCGTCATAGGGGTTTTGAGGTGTACATGTAACCCCACTTTATGAGGTCCAGGGCAACGCCCCAGAAAATTTTGGTTTTGGACCCTATGTTAGGTTGGGTGGACCCACCTATGGTTTTGTGCATGATTTTCACACATGTTTTGTGGACGTGATGGTTTTTGGTCCATGGTATTGGATGCTTCGGCATGTATAAATATGTATTATAAAATTGAAAGGAACATAATGAAAAATCAAGGTTGTAGTCTCGGTTTTTGGATCAAGGGGAAATCTCTGTGTATATGTGTTTTATGTGTTATGCTCTCGCATTGTTTACTTTCTATGTTTTAGAATTCATATGCAGGTAATTTATGTATAGGGTTAAAACCTACATTTGGTATCAGATTAGTTTTGGCTTCAAGGGTATGCCTTTATTGTTGAGGGGTTTTGCTTGGGTCTGTGGTAGATCCTGTTCAGTGGGAGATCTGCGAGATCGATTCTGGTCATGAAAGAAGATGGAGAGCAGTGGAAAGATAGAGATCAAGAAATTAATGGTCAGAGTTTTGAGTTGTGGAAACTCGGGATGGAGGATCTGTTGGTGGATAAATATCAATGGATCACGGTAGATCTAGGAACTAAACCAACGAGAGTGTCAGATGAAGAATGGAAGAAGTTGGATCAGAAGGAAAAGAGCACAATAAGATTGTGTGTCTTAGATTCAGTATTGTTGAATTTATTAGGGGAAGCTACAGTGAAGGCTTTATGGAACAAGTTAGGGACATTGTACCAATCTAAGTCTCTGGTGAATAAACTGTTCCTGTGGAAAAAGCTATATAACATGAGGATGAAACATGGAGACTCGGTGACAGAGAACCTGAATGCGTTTAATACTGTGGTAAGTTAGTTAGCATCTATTGATATTAAAATTTCAAATGAAGATAAGTGCATCAGTTTGTTGTGTTCTCTACTAGATTCGTGGGATAGTCTAGTTATTGCAATAGGTAGCAATGCAACTGCTTTGCAGTTTGATGAAATAGTCTCAGCCTTGCTGACGGAGGAAATGAGACGAAAAAATATGGACAACCAGAATGGTGATGCCTTGTCTGTACGAGGACGATCCCAGAACAGAAACAAAAATAAGTCATCGAGTGGGAGATCTAAATCTAGAGGGAGATCTAAATCTCCAGGAAAACCTACAAAGGTGGTGTGCTGGAAATGTGGGAAGGAAGGGCACTTCAGAAGGGAGTGTAAATCTAAAGCATCTGATAAAGGAAAGGGATCTGATGATGCTCCTTCTGCAGAGGCTAAAACCACCTCAGATGAAGGTGGGGATGTGTACTTGGCTTCTTCAAGTACACATGTAGATCATGAGGCATGGTTGATTGACTCAGGTGCATATTTTCACTTCACTCCCCATAGAGAGTGGTTCTGTAAGTATGAGAAATACGATGGTGGTGATGTCTTCTTAGGGGATGATAGGAAGGCTAGAATCATCTGTCGAGGAAAAGTAAACTTGAAGTTGCAAGGTGGAAGAGTTAGAACACTTCCGGGTGTTCTACATATTCTTGCATTGGCCATAAATCTGATTTCTGTAAGCAAGCTAGATGATGTAGGTTTAAAAACAGTGTTCGAGAAGGATACCTGCAAAATGGTTCGTGAAGCACTGGTATTGATGCGGGGAGTTCGAATTGGAACTCTGTACATGCTGCAAGGTAGCATTGTTATTGATGGGTGCAATAGTTCTATGGTTCCTGAAAGTGGAGCAGAAAATCTAGTGGTCTCTGGAGAGAAGACCATGTTGTGGCATCAAAGGCTTGGACATATTGGAGAGAAGGGCCTTCGAATACTTCATTGGTAAAGGTATGGTAGAAGGTATGAGTAATAGCTCTCTGGATTTTGATTTCTGTGAAAATTGTGTATATGGGAAGCAGAATCGGGTGAGTTTCCCCTCTGGTGGTAAGAGGACGAAACAAATATTAGAGCTTGTGCACAGTGATGT
>APFE030871645.1:127359-183937 GCA_000404065.3 Pinus taeda
TATCATTTATAGATGACTTCTCAAGGAATACATGGATATATTTCCTTAAGAAGAAATCTGAAGTCTTTGATAAGTTTAAAGAATTTAAGGCTCTGGTGGAAAATCATACAGAGAAGAAGATAAAGGTGTTGAGGACATATAATGGTGGAGAATTTTGTAGCAAGGAATTTGAAGAATTCTGTAAGAAGTGTGGTATAGCACGACAAAAGACTACTCTATATACACCTTAGCAAAATGGAGTCGCAGAAAGAATGAAAAAAACGTTGATGGAAAGGGCAAGAAGCATGCTCAGTGGTGCCGGGTTAGGACAGGAATTCTGGGCAGAGGCGGTGGATACTGCATGTTACTTGGTCAACAGGTTACCTTCATCAGTGTTGGAGGATAAGACTCCACAAGAAGTATGGACTGGTAAGAAACCCTCTCTTTCACATCTGAGGGTATTTGGATGTGATGCATATGTACATTTCCAAAGGAGAAACGAACCAAGTTGGATAGTAAATTTGAAAAGTGCATCTTTATTGGGTATAAGGATGGTTTAAAGGGTTATAAGCTTTGGAACCTAGTAACAAGGAAGGTTGTATACAACCAAGATGTGGTGTTTAGAGAGGTGAAAGGTGTTATTAAACATGAAGTCCAACCAAAGGAACCTGAGAAGACAGAGTTTGAGCTAAAGGAGGAAGAATCAAACTCTACCATAGAGGTGGAATCAAAGGATGAAGAGCCACAAACTCCGAGTGTGAGAAGATCAGTTCGAGAAAGAAGGCAGCCAGAAAGGTATAGTCCATCTGCTTTCTGTTCAAATTTTGCTTTATCTATTATAGACAATGATCCCAGAACTTTGAAGGAAGAAGTAGATTCATTGGATAGAAAACTCTAGAAAGAGGCCATGGTTGATAAAATGGCATATTTGCACAAAATGAGGCTTGGGATCTGGTGGAGTTGTCGGCTAGAAGGAAAACCATTGGCAGCAAATGGGTGTTTAAGAAGAAGAGAAATGCAGAAGGAAAGGTGGAGAAATACAAAGCTCAATTGGTAGAAAAAGGTTATTCCTAGGTGCAGGGAATTGATTTTGGTGATATTTTTTCTCCTGTTTCCAAGGTAACTTCTATTAAATTACTTTTATCTATTGCTGCTACTTTTGATTTTGAGGTAGAACAAATGGATGTGAAGACAAAATTTCTTCATGGGGATATGGAAGAGGAAATATACATGAAGAAACTTGAAGGCTTTGTGGTGAAGGGTAAGAAAGAACTGGTATGAAAGTTAAAGAAGTCTCTATATGGGTTAAAACAAGTCAACAAGGATGTGGTATTAGAAATTTCATACATTTATACAGGGACTTGGATTCACCAGAAGCAAAGCAGATCATTGTGTGTATTTTTAAATTAATTGGTGACCGTGTTATTTATTTGGTCTTGTATGTGGATAATATGTTGCTGGTTGGAAATGACAAAGAAATTATCTAGGATTTGAAGACCCAATTGTCCTCCAAATTCGACATGAAATATCTTGGTGCTGCAAACTATAGTTTGGGCATGGAAATTAAAAGAGATCAAGCAAAGAGGAAGCTCTGGTTAAACCAGAGGAAGCATGTCGAGACAATACCACATAGTTTAATATGCAGGATAGTAAACTAGTGAAGGTTCCTATTCCTGTAGGTGTGAGGCTATCTGCTGAAGAGTGTCCCAAGACACAAGAAGAGGAAGAGGAAATGTCCCATGTTCCATATGCAAGGGCAGTCGATAACCTGATGTATGCAATGGTCTATACTAGACTAGACATTGCACATGAAGTGGGAGTATTGAGTAGATTTATGTCAAAACCAGGGAAGGGGCACTGGACAACAGTGAAATGATTTTTCAGGTATTTGTGTGGCACTAGTGATTATGGTTTGTGCTACCAAGGAAGACTAGGATTAGACAGAATGTTGGATATTCATGGCTTTGTTGATGCAGATTGGGTTGGAGATCTGGATCAGAGAAGATCTACAAGTGCGTATGTGTTTAACCTATTTGGAGGTGTAGTCAGTTGGATGAGCAAGAAACAATCTGTAGTGGCACTATCAACTACAAAGGCAGAATACATGGTAGCCACTCATGCAAGCAAGGAAGTAGTTTGGTTTTAGAGATTGTGTTCAAGTATGGGGTTAGTATAGGAAGCTATAAGGATAGACTGTGATAGCCAAAGTGTAATTTTCTTGGCAAAGAACCCTGCATATCAATCAAAGAAATATAAAATTGATGTTCAATATCACTTTGTGAGGGATATGATAGAAGACAAAAAGGTGTTGCTGGTAAAAGCGGACACTTTGAAGAATACTACAGATGCATTGACAAAACCTGTAAGCTCTGAGAAGTTCTCTTGGTGTAGAGAAACAATGGGCATTGCATGGCTGGATAAATTACTAAGCTCTCTTGTGGCCCCCCGTGGAAAGGAAACAACAAGTGGGAGAATGTTGGGTTGTGTTATATTCTTTCCACGACTAGTCCATGTAGTTAATTGGGGGTTAAGAGGGGGGGGGGGGGTCACAGGGGGTTAGAGGGGTGGGGGGGGTCACAGGGGTTTGAGGTGTACTCATAACCCCACTTTATGGGGTCTCGGGTAGTGCCACAAAAAAATTTCGTTTTGGAACCTATGTTAGGTTGGGCAGACCCATCTATGGTTTTGTGCATGATTTTCTCACATGTTTTTTGGACGCGATGATTTTTGGTCCATGGTATTGGATGCTTTGGCATGTATAAATATGTATTATAACATTGAAAGGAACATAATGAAAAATCAAGCTGGTAGTCTCGGTTTTGGGATCCAGGGAAAAATCTCTATGTATATGTGTTTTATGTGTTATGCTCTCGCATTATTTATCTTTTGTGTTTTAGAATTCGTATGTAGGTAATTTCTGCATAGGGTCAAAACCTACAAAGCTATGAATTGATGATGGATATAAATCCTACGTACAGGGTTCAGGGCGAAACACAGTCCCTTGACCAGAATGCAGGGATGGCACAGACATGATTTCAGGGGCACGGATGAGGCTGAGGTAGAGGAGGACTTGGTAGAGGTCGCTGACAGTTGATTTGGTACAATTGTGGAGGGCAAGGACACTCTGCCCGCGATCGCACTAATCCAACATGCCTGTCATGCAAGTATTACACACTATCATATCATGAAATAGAATATTGTCTTACGTTGATAGCTTGGATACATGAAAAAGGATCACTACCACCTCCCTTGACTTAGAACCTGCAGATGATGAGGTTTGAGATGCGCGAGGAAGATCCGAATGTAAATATAGTGCTCTGGAGTGGAATTGCAACAGGAGATGACAAGGGGAAACAACCAGAAGATAGTACATGTGTTCGCAAAGGCTCGACAAAAGAGGCTGAGTTCGATTTGGAGTGCGCTCGGGAAACCTTCATGGAAGCTAAGAAGAGCTTCACTAAGGCCTCCACTTCGGGAAGAAAAGATAAGCTTGAGGTGGAGATGGACCCCTTTATGCTCACAACTTTCCTCGAAACCTGTATGAAGTTATTGCATGATAGTAAGGTTGTGAAAGGGTTACAGGAACTTATCAATAAATGTGTTGGGACAGTGCTAGTTGAACCATGCTTAGTTTGCAAGATCGGCAAGCGTAAGAAAAGGATGGGATGTGAAATGAGACTCATCGCATAGATCTAAGAATACAAAATGGAGCAAGTCATTATGGATTTGGGATCAGATGCGATTTTTCTATCGAAATAGACATGTGAGCGAATGGGGAGACATGTGCTGCAATGGTCTCCGATTCAGTTGAGGATGGAAAACCAACAGAAAATCATACCCATGCGACGACTGTAGGGATTAACTTTGGATATTGAGGGAGCGAGTGTGCTAGCAGACTTTGAAGTGATAGAGATTGTTGATGAAAACAATCCCTACCCTGTGCTCTTGGGAATTAACTGGGCTACTGATATGAATGGGGTAATCAATTTGAAGAAGCAAAAGATGATCTTTGAGAAGAAGTCACTGCGTGTAATAATACCCGTGAATCCTGCTGAAGGATCGCGCTATATGGAGCCAGTATGTGATTATGAGAGTGGTGATGATCTGGACTACATCTATAAGATAAAAGTGAGAGACCAAGACTGGGTGAATCCCACCACAGATGGGTAGATTAGATGAGAGTGCGAGATTTCCTACACTTCGAACTCCGACGAAGAAATAGAATGTTGGTAGAATTAGTTACACGAAGTAACTATGCTAATTGCAACATGATGACCCGGTCACTGCGTTGTGTGTCGTCAGAGGTAAGAAAACTACTTACTTATGATGGACTGAATTAGGTAGATATATTTTTGGATGCATTTGAAAGGGATGTGTCGGAAAAGCAATGCTTTTAGGCCTTGGATTGGGCGCTGTGTGCTACACCCGCAAGATGGTGGGTACGCAGAAGAGAAGTTTCGATGATTGGCACAAATGTAGGAGGATGATGCAAGTGTTATCACCCAGTAATTTCCCAAGGTTAAAGAAGGAGATCATCAGGGTAACCACTAACTACTTATGGAGATCAAGGCTAAGCCTTCCTGATGCTCAGATAGGGCTCTCTCTATATGATTTAGCTTGGTTTGTTTGGATATTAGGCTAGTTATGAAAGTTCAAGGGAGATTTTGATTTGTATTGAATATTGGGTGGTGGAATCCTTGAAATAGATGGATAGAATTGTGTCTCTAGACCATTGGGCATATGGAGTCAAAAGAAGGGTAGTAAAACTAGAATTAACTCACTAAAGGGAGTGTTCAAAGGGCAAGCTCGCATAGTGAAGCAAAGGTCTTTGGGCTAGATGGTCGAAGTGATATTAACCAGGGTGAGAGAGCACTTAAGAATTCTCAAACTAGGATTAAAATGAGGAACAAAGGATAATAATCAGCAAAGGGCAATTAAGAATCCTTTCTTATAGATCAGAGGGAGACTACCTAAACTAAGGAGCAATCAAGAATTCCTTAACTTA
The DNA here is from genome assembly GCA_000404065.3 of Pinus taeda. NCBI lineage: Eukaryota > Viridiplantae > Streptophyta > Pinopsida > Pinales > Pinaceae > Pinus > Pinus taeda. The sequence goes on from APFE030871645.1 coordinate 132,344, forward strand.
GATAATTAACAGAAAACATTAAAATGCATAACAATTAAAACATAGTGCAATGAAGCAAATTATGAAATATCATTCCATATTTTAGCATTCAGATTTCAGATACATTAAAGATTGTGGATTTTTTTTTAAAGAAAGATAACAAAACAAGAGAAAATACTTGTCTGTACTTCGCACTAGACATGAATTTAGTGAAATGCCTTATATTTATTCATCAATCCAGCTTGCTAGCCTAGTCATTGCTCCAATGGATTACAATATTTTGATCAAGAAGTCTATAGAAATGTCTAAGAATCCAACCCAAAATACTTCAAATGAAGAAGTATTTATACAAATTTTGAATTGAAATATCTTGAAAAAATATAAAGATTGGTTTTACAAATATATGAAATTGTTTTACATTAATAGAACTTAAATAAAGGACACTCAAAACTAATTAATCTATTTGGCACTATATTTATGGATAAAGGGTGACAAAGAGGAGAATTTCGAATTTGATAGCAACTCTTAATTAATGATGAGGCTTCCAAGTCACTAACTGCCTGCTTCCTTTGTGCATTCTGCCCCAGAAAGTCTGGAAAATTAGGGTACAGGGATACCTTTTTATATCTCAATCCGAGATAGATATGTAAAAAGTGAAAGAGGTTATTGTAGATAATTATGTTATTGAGATAGACCTCTTTCAGTTTCCCAAAATGCATCTCCCGCTGTTCAAAATCTTCTCTGCAAAATGATGTCAAAAGCAGGACTTTGCACAGTCCAACAAATAAGCTCTTAAGAGATGCATTTATCTCCCTTTTTGTAATACCTGTGTAAAACGTGCGATACATTTTTGTATATTATCCTTTTAGGAATGCAAACCTCCTCCAGTTTCTCAAAATTCATCTTGGATTGGCCACAATAGTTTCTGAAGAATTATGACTTGAACAGGAAATTTCTAGAATATGTACCATTTTTGCTCTGTTTTCTCATCTATCTCCACTTTGATTTTTAACCTGATACACTTTTACTAATACTCTTTCATATGATACACTTTTACTTTGATGACATGTCAATATCCTTTACTTTGTTTCACTTCTACTGTACATTTTAACATTTTACTGTGTATTTCAACAATAAATCATTTAGTTTTTTTATATGTATCAACATATGGCAATGGATATTGATCAAATTTCTGTATGTTTGTTCATCTGCATCTCTAGTCTGGTTACTCTATTTTGAACTATCATTGCTCTACATAACTGTCCTCTTCTCGGCTCTGTGTGTATTAGTCTTCATCTTCGTTACTTGTGTAACTGGTCTTCTTCTTCTGAGTTTGGTCTTTTAACAAGTTTCTGGTCCGAGTCTTGGAGTAAATAGGTTCTTTTGACTAGTATCAGGATTGTTTATCCAAGCTCTGATCTTAGTAAGGTAATCTGAAAAAATCAATAATATTTAAGAAACACAGTCTGCATGAAGGGCGCTTGATGGCTTTGTTTGCAATGGGACGCCTGAGAAAGGTCTCGGGGTAGTGCTTTAGGGAAGAACAGAGGTAAAAATAGCATCACAGAAGAGTAGGGTGGTGCAGGAGGGTTTCAAGGGTTTATATTGTAATACTGGTGAAAAGCGAGAAAACACGGGTTTTCAGAGTTTAAAACTTTAATGGGCGGTCATTTGAAAATGATGCGAAGTTTCATATTAACGGAGGATGGGCGGTTTATCAAAATGGAGGGGAGGTGGTTTTGGAGGGCTATCGCACTGCTTTTATGGTGCATGCGATTTTCAGGAGGGGTCACTCGATACCATACATCATCTGACACGTAGCATCGGGGGTTGGGAGGAAAACCACTTTATCGGGTGGTTATTATTCAGCCATCGGGCGCGGCCGATATGGTTATGCATCATTGGATGTGGGGGAGGAATGATCAATGGTAGTCGGGAGGTGAAGCTGCATGGAGCAAAATGACAGTCGTTGATGGGGGGCCCAAGGATTTAATTATGGTGGTTCGGGATTAGTTTAGGGACTAATCCAGGGTTAAGTGATTAGTTCAGGCTTTAATGAGGGATTGGGGATTCAGGTGAGGCCGACACAAGATTAAATTAAATTTTATAGGGGTTAGGTAAATTAAGACAAATTATATCGGGATAATGGGTAGTTTATATTAGTTTTTATTAAAACTAAGGGGTTGGGATATTCTATATAGGGTTTTAATTAATTACGGGAAAAGGGTTATATTGGATTTATATAATAGAGTTAGTTAATTAATATGAAATGAGCGGAGATGGTTTCTTTTAAGTAAAAATGGGTAAAGTATATGTGATTGCACGTTTTGATTTATACTTAGGACAAAGGCCTTTGGTGGATTTTTTGGTGAAATAGGATTTACATGGGGGGTGAGTTAATTCTCCTAGGTAAATGGTGTTTAAACCTTAGGAAAAAGAGATTTTCTTAGGTTAATGAGGGAAAATGGAATTTTATTAAGGGGGAATGTGTTTTTATGAAGGGGTTTCTAGTACTTGTTCGCCTAAGTCATTAAGACAAGCGTCCAATCCCTCCAAAAGTCAGAGAAATGCTCTGAGCCCTTTTGACTTATAGGCATTAAGTTCTAGAACTTATTTATGGGAAATTAGTGAAGTGAAGGGGTGAAATGAATGAGGGGATGTTAAATAAACCATATTTTGAACCATTGTCTTTGCTTTGTTTATTGCTTATGCATATTGGAAAGATTCATTTAAAACAATGATGTAAGTGCTTTGATGTAATCACATGATATTTCTGCAACCTCTCTACTACTTACCCACTTATTCATCCTACCATTTTTTCTTCACCTTAGTTGGGTGCATTTAGGCTAGCAAACCATTATCAATCTTTTTATTTTATTTACAAAGTAAACTATATAATTCTAACCTTATATCATCCAAGGGCTCAGATTAAACTGATGAGCTCCTTTTATTCACTCTACCTATCTAATGATCTGCCAAGATTACACTGTTTGGTCAGATTTTATTCTCTAACTATAAACATAAAATTTAAAACATGAAATAACCAAGATTAAATAGTTTGATTACCATGGATTGTGGCATGAATATCAAGATGCACACAATCATTATTATACAGAAAAGTAAATTTTAGTGGCATTTGGACTTGCACAGTTTCATGGTCTCTTTGTTTTTGGGGTTCATATATTCTTGTCTTTTTTTTTTTGACCTTCTCTTATTCTTTTGTCCTTTGATTTTTCTTTTAGGACATACCCTTTTTAAATTTTTAATATGGAAAACATTTGCAGAAAGCAAAGGTATGTACAATATTACAAGGCTTAACCTTAGTCATTCAAAATTATGGCTCCTATTGGTATAGGAACCTAATAGCGAGCATGATTGGGGAAGCCTAAAATGCGACTGACCGACAAGTATAATGGGTAGAATGATTTGTGCACACATCTGGCCAAATGGATGCAGGCCTATGAAGAAAAGCCCCAACCTGAGCAGGTGCACCTGTACTACACACTAAATTACCTGGTCAATAAGCCTATGTTGGGGGGGCACATCTGCAAATGGCTCTTATTGTTCCAAGAATATGATTTTGAAGTTTTTGTGAAGCCTGGATGATTGAACGCGGGACCTGACCACCTGTCACGCATCAAGCCAGGGGAGGAACCTACTAATTTGGAGGAAGGATTACCTGATGCGCAGATATTTGATGTTCGAGTCGCGGATGGACATTTGAAGGATATAATACACTTCCTAACAACTAGATCTGCACCGGAAGGATACTTTGTCTAGGAAATGGAGTTAGTGGTGCGCACGACAAATTTCCCTATCATTGTTGGGCATCTATACAAGATGGGAAATGATGAAATACTGTGAAGGTATGTACCTAAGTTTGAACGAAGCAGCATACTCACAGATGCTTATGGGGACACCGTAGGAGAAAATTATGCAGGAAGAGAAACCATGCAAAAGATTCTACGTGTAGGGTTGTGGTGGCTAATCCTTCATCAGGATTCAAAAGCATATTGCAAGGCATGTGATGTATGCCAAAGAATAGGTAGGCCATCGTCGAGGGATGAAATTCTTTTGAATTGACAACTGACATTGCAACCTTTCAAAAAATGGGCAATAGATTTTGTAGGACCTATTCAGCACCAAGGAAAGACAGACGCGAGGTACATTATCAGTGCGACGAAGTACTTGACTTATTGGGCAGAAGTGCAGCCGGTGAAGGATTACATGGCCACGATTGTGCAAAGTTTCTATTTAAGCATGTACTGACATGATTTGGCAGTCCAAAGATCTTGATGAGTGATCAGGGTATGCATTTCCTGAATGAGACGATCAACACACTAACAGAGGAATTTCAGGTGTATCATCAAAAGAACAAACCTTATCACCCATACTCTAATGGGATAATGGATACGTTCAAAAAAGTGCTTTAAAACACACTACCTAAGGTATGCAATGCTCAACGAAGTGATTGGGACCTAGGCATACCTGTAGTATTGTGGGCTTATCAAACGACATGCAAAACGATAACAGGGCAGACACCCTTTAGGTTGGTATACGGGGTTGAAGCTGTGATGCTTATGGAATACATCGTGGCTAGTCTACGCATAGCAACACTCACAGGTATGATGGATCGTGGAGCCCTAGAAGAGACGCTTGTGTAGTTGGATGAGCTCGAAGAAGAGAGATTTTTGGTTGGATTTCACGAGCAGATCTAAAAGCATCGCAAAAAGGCTTGGCACGACTGACAGATTAAGTTGCACACCTTTAAGGTGAATGACTTGGTGCTGTTGTATGACAATAAGTTTGATAACTTCCCTAGAAAATTCAGGATGAACTGGTTAGGGATGTATGTTATTAAGGAGGTTACCGACTATGGCACGGTCCAGTTGGTTAAGTTGAATGGATATCCCCTTCGAGGAAAAGTGAATGGAAGTCATTTGAACCCATACACAGGTGGCCCGACCATCTGACTAGCTGACAAAAGCATAGTCTTAGCACTCCAAGCAAATGAAAGGAGGTGTGGGACTATAAACTACACTGCCCGAGACCTTTTTCTCCTTGCTAAGATCTCTACACCTACAGAGTGATTCGAGGGCGAGTCACGATGTTTGTGTTGGGGGCTTGTTGGGTGCGGGATCCCCCAAGAGTAGCTTTGGGGCTTAAAGCCCAGATTTTGGTCCAATTTTTGTAATCCAAATGTAAAGACTCCGCATTGTGTGGTCGTGGGGCATGTAGTTGTTAAAGAATCATAGGGTTGTCTGCCCTTATTTTGATAATGTAATGTCGATTGTAAAAGATCTACCCATGGTCCGCGGACCATGAGATTGTATAAATAGAGTGAATCTCTAAGTAGTTAAAACACAACAAAAGGAAGAAATCAATGATCAAAGATGTATGAGAGATAGCTCTAAAGTAGAAGTCTAAATTTTGGATCATAGCATAGGTGGAGGCTCTGTAGCTGAGTGCGCAGAGGCCTAGAAATCTACAACTGAGTGTGCGGACCCCTGTAGCTGAGTGCATAGGGCGAGTCGAGTTTGTAATTGTCTGGAATTATCAATAAAGAGAATTATTCTATAATTTATGCATCTTTATTTCGTATTTTTGCATTTGTTGTATTGGGTATGAATTTCACTTCTAATACTTATATGATGCGCAATTATGTATAAATGTATTTGTTGAGTGAATGCAAGTAAGAACGTATGTTTATGCAAAGCTAACTAAGATCTGTTAATAAAATAAGTAAGATACTTAACTTAGTTTGCGAGATATCGCAGTTCACTTCCCTAGTAGTGCGAAAGCATATCAACGCCTCGTTAAGGCTGCGCGAAAGTCGATTGTAACATTTCACGGAGTGATAAGAAACCTACACAAAGGCAGGTATAGTTGGAATAAAATGACATCAATTCCATATCAAGAGTGTGGAAACTTGGTTCCAGCATCCCCCCATACTACTTTGAGTGAGACTTCATTTCGCACTCTGCGGGCTGATGCCGAAATGGCCAGTAGTGTAGGGATTTGTTTTGTTAACTAACACTTAACCTCGGTCAGGCCTCCACAAGCCAACATATCTACAACGTCTGCATCTATCTAATATTCAAATATGGGGATGTCAAAGTTTACTTGAACCTTAAAGGGTGTGGTGCTTGCAAAGTGGTTGCTGGAAGAAGATGCGTCACCTTTGGGTAGGCACTAAATGATCTGGGCAAATTTTTCCCTCATCGTGTTCCTTTGTCGCTTGAGGGCTTATTTAAGAAATATTCTGAAATGATCTCCCTTCCCCTTGTCTTTCTTCTCTTTTGCCATGGGAGGCCATCAGGATTTGCAAGGATGGTCTTGTAAAGGTTTGACTAGTTCGAGCCCTAATTCCTTATATCCTGACCTCGTTGGGGACATGCAAAGAAAAATAGAGAAAGAGTAGACCACTCTCATACCACTAATACAAAATTAAATTTTATTGCAACAAATTATAGATATAACCGTAAATACAGCGATGCAGAAGAAATAACACTTCATTTCATTAATATCAAATATTCAATTATGCCTACAAAAAGAATGGAAATAAACTAGCTCAGGCGATGGTATCTTATCTCTGAGAAGAGATGTGGTGGCTATATGCCTTTGAACTGTGTTAAAATGAGGCTCAAGGGCCTATTTATTATTGAACAACAAGGGAAAACTCTAAACAACGAAAACCATAACCCAAGGAGATGGAATGCCAAGAATTTGTGGACCCCGTTGGGATTAGTTGGGCAACCAACTTGCCGGGGTCCTAACTTGGTCATATTATATCTGTTCATCGTGTATGATACCTTGTTGGGAAGATCTCTATGAGTAATAGAAGATTTGTGGTAGGCCCCTACCCACATTTGCGGGCCTTCTACGAACATCAAAATAATGTCGTTTAGGGGGTCAAAACTACTTTAGAAGATAATGACCTGAAAAAATGCTAAAAATTTTAGGTGGTCAAAACTACTTTAGAAGATAATGACCTGAAAAAATGCTAAAAATAGTAAATGTTGCAATAAACAAGGAAACAAATGAAACTGACTAGAGGTCTAGGTGGAATAGGAAGGTGGCCACCAATATCCACCTGGATCAATATATGGAGTTTTTTAATCATTTGAGTGTTTGTAGATCACAACTTAAACAATGAAACACAAGCTTTTGGTATGAGTATATTTCTATCCTTATTCAAACTCAAATTTATGAAAAATATCATCACTGGAGTTTTCTTTTAAAATTTTCAAACTCTTTAAATATGAAAAATCATCAAGATTTACTTTCTCTAGGCTAGTTAAAATTTTAGGTTGAAATAATCATGAATGAGTTCTCTTTTATCCTTTTTTCAAACTTGCTAAATCTAAATGAAAAAGGTCATCTTGGAGTTTTTTCTTCAAACTCTATAAACATGAAAAGTACGTTGAGTTATGCCTTCATTTGGACTCTTAGAACTTAAACAATGAAGGATCTATCTATAATTTGGTATTAAACCATTCTTTCCTAAGGTTTTTTAAAAATAATCTGAAGGAATCGTCTGAAGGATGAGCTTATATTATGAGCATATTTTATCCTCCTCAATCTTGTTTAAAAATAAGTAGGAACTTAACAAAAACATTGGGAGAAATTTGGGAACATAATATATAAAATTTGTACACGTTTTATAGTATCAAGTCGCTCTTGAACATGACACCATTTCACACCTTGTGTCAAGGTTGGGAAATACAATTATCTCTTGTTTATCATATTCCTTTAACAATATTACACTTTTGTCTATGATCCCTTTTTAGATTCAATTCTTCTAAGACAATGGTCGTTTTGTCCAAATGTTTAAGGAAGTTTTACCTAAGTTAATTATTTTTTCACACTTCTTAAGCCTTCTATCATGTTAGTTACCCTTGAGTCAGTCCTAAATCACTTTGTGCTCTATTCACATATTTATACACTCTTTGTGTCGTTGATAGGGGATACATCAAGGCCCTTCTATGATGAATCAATTCCTACTGACTTTAACACTTCATCTAGGATGTTGATTTAGAAACCATTCAGCACTTTGGAGCTTGTATGCCTCAATGGCAAGTTTTCTATCCTTCGGCAATAGGTTTACATCATTGACCTTTGATAAAATGATACCGTAAATGTTCAACCTTAGATCATATATTCACACTTAATAGAAAGTACTCAAGCACCTTATGGGTCATTATCATTATTGGTGGTTTCTTTCACATCTATTAACGGCTTTCATCATTGACTAGTAACTAGATGGTTTCTTCCATGTTCAATCTCAACAAATTTATTCGCATGGTTAAATTCATACTATGGAAAGATAGCGAAAAAGGCGCCATATGTTGTCTATTACATCCATATTGCAATGGAGTATTTTGATTATTTATAATTGTTGCATATATCCATAATGTATGTCTGGTGGCTATGTTTGTATTGAGTCATGTGGGCATGGATCCATGATGTATCATTGGTGGCCATGACCTTTCTCATTTGACATGGATATTTGCATGTCAACAACTATGCTTTTAGTCACTTATATTTTGAGTACATGAATTCCTACCTCAGAGATGATATTATTGTATTGTAACTCCTTTATTATTTTTGGTAGGTTTTCACTGGCATATTCCTTATTTCAATGCCTTTGCACAATAAATTATATCCATTATCACTCCTTTTCTAAATTCATACTTTTGGGGGGGGCATTCTATTACACATTATTTTGTCACATTCTTGGATATTAATGATGTGCCCCTATCCTTCATCATTTGAATCATTATTTCCATTAATCCTTGAAGAATATGGAAGAAAACCCTTTCCCTCAAATATAGAACTCTTGTTCAAATCCCTCTAAAAACCCTATTTCAAGAGGATGTCACATATTTCACATTGACAACATGCAACATAGATGATTTTTCCATTTTTCATAACAGTTAAGTGTGACATTATCATTGGTTTCTTGTTTAAAATGTGTGACACTATTTTTACAAAGGAAAAAATAGAAATAAAGAAAAACTTCTAGAAGACTAGCCTCATAGATGACATCTATACCAATAATTTTAGATCTGAATCGCATCCTTGATTTGGCTAAAACTTAGCCTTCTTTTCTCATCCTCCATTAAGATTATAAATACAACCATCCTTTATTGGGAGAGAGATCTTAGTTGATTTCAGAAAGGATTTGGCTCTAAGATTCTTATTAAAACTCGATTAAAGTAAAGTATCCAACTTATGATCCCAAATATTTTGAAAGCAAGGTGTTGAGATGATAATAGATAGAAAGAGATTCTATGATATCAACGCATCTGGTTGTAAACAATTTCTTGTGATAATACAATTATATATTATTTTCCCATAATCATTCTCTATGTTGATTATTTTTGGTATATATCTCCTTGATCATATATATAACTACTATCATATTGTATTTGGATTAAATGTGATTTTATTCTTATTTGTTTGTGTTTTCCTCATGGGCACTGAAGACAAGGCTAGAAGCTAAAATAATTGAAGCAAGTAGTGAAGAAAAACTTTGATAAACATATGTGAATCACTCATATTGCTCCTTCATTGGTGTTTTTATGTATGATTTAATTGAAATATACTTAGGGAAAGTGGTATATTTATGTTTTGTTTCGTTTTATATATAGGGAGATCAATCTTTTATGTAAGAATGGTTTATCTAATAACATGAAGAATTGAATATGAAAATTCACAAATTCTCATTTTGTACTCTGCAAATAAAATTTGATATATTCTTATGGTAATATTCTTTGCAAAATGAGAATTTTTGGACGTATCATGTCAAGCAACTCTGGAAATTCCATGCATGGTGTTACGAAGGAATGCACTAACCAAATTTGTCGTCATGTTTTTTGTGGCTATGAAAGATGCCTTAACAAGTATCACATTAAAGCTTACTTTCTCCATGAAAGAATGTAAGTATCAAAGTTTAATTTAAGTGCGATATCTTCAATATTAAACAATGCATGAATCCAAGTTTAAGTGCCCTAATACATCATGTTATTAGTTCTTCCTTAAGGCGATGGTTACATCAATTACTTAAAGTGATTGAATTTGAGTTAGTTATATTTTAATTATAAATATTTAGTTATTTGGTAATGCATAATATTAGGAAAATATTTTTTTATTTTTGTGATAAATTAATTTTTTTTTACTTAAGTGAATGATCTTGTGATTTTTTTTTATGAAATGATATACATAAATGTGTGTGCGTCATATATATATATATATATATATATTATTATAGATATAGATATAAGTTGGAAAATATTAAAAACTAATGTAATAGCCATTTTTTCAACCCTTTATGTAAATGTAATATGTATATTTGTTTATGTGAAATTGTGTGAAAACATAAAAGATTGCTGAGATAGAGGAGTGGAAACTGATTAGAGACTAAGGACAAGGAGTTTCTTAGGTGATTAAACCAAAAAAAATTCATTTATTTCCATTCTAACTTTCTCGTGACTAATTAAATGGTTTTCACACTAGATAGTGAGATTAATACATGTTTCGTAAGTGAAGGACAAGCCCCATACTATCTCTATTCTCATGGGGCAAGTTTGGAAGTCAACACAAAAAACAAGAAACAAGGATAGAGGTACTATGAAGCACACTATACAAAAATAGAAAATGACAAATATGAGAGAGCTAGCAGAAGGACACATATGCATAGGAGCAAGAGCGCAAAGCAGCAACAATGTTGTAGAAATCGTTCCCTACATTCTAGTGTGAACTAGTGCATGTATGAGTGTTGTATTTCATGAAGAAGGCAAAGTGGAGATATTGATTCACTCAATGCTTTCCTTGGGGCTAAAAGAATTTTCCCTCAGAGTGAAATCATACTCATGACTTGAGAAAACCTTCACTCAACCTTGGGTGAATCCTAGTGATTAACTTATGAGAGATAGAGGGAGTCATAAGATCTCTCTCTCTCTCTCTCTCTCATATATATATATATATATATATATTATATATAATATATAATATGTATAATATATATAATATATATATCTACATATATATAATATTATATATATATATATATATATATAACCTATTATGAAGTTCACAATTTTATTAACTAATGTAATAGCTATTTTTACTATCTTCATGTAAATATCACTATGCAGATTTGTTTATGTGAAATTATGCAAAAACATAAAATATAGCTAAGCTAGAGGAGTGGACACTGATTTAGAGACCAAGGAGAGGGAGTTTCTTGGGAAGTGATTAAACCCAAACCACTTCATTTATTTCCATTATACCTATCCCATGAATAATTAAATGGTTTTCATAGTAGATAGTGAGATTTATATGGGTTTCCAAATTGAAGGATGAGCCCTATATTGTCCTTTTTCTCATGGGGCATGTTTGGAAGTCAACAAAAAAAAGGAGTAACAAGGATAGAGGTAATGTGAAGCACAATATGCACAAAAAAGAAAACAAAAAACATGATAGAGCTGCAAAAAAGAAGCATATGCACAAGAGTGAGAGCGCTAAGGAGCAACAATGTTGTAGAAATCCTTTGTGGTTTGATTGGGAAATAATTCCCTAGATTCTAGTGTTCACCAGTGCATGTATCGATGTTGTATTTCATTGAGAAGGCCAAGTGGATATAATAATTCACTCAATGATTTCCTCTGGACTAAAAAAAACCAGCCTTGGAGGGAACTCATACTCCTAGACTGAGAAAAACTTCATTGAACCTTGGGTGAATCACTGTGATTGACTTCTGAGAGATAGAGAGAGTCATAAGAGGTTATGTAACGTCACTACGTATACTTACTATGTGAATTATGCGAAACATAAAATAAGGGTAAGCTAGAGGAGTTGACCTGGTTCAAGACTAAGACAAGGAGTTTCTTGGGAAGTGATTAATAAACCCAACACGTTCATTTGTTTTTCCATTTCAAACTATTCCCATGGCTAATTAAATGGCCTACACAATAGACAATGAGATTAATATGGGTTTCCTAAGTGAAGGACAAGCTTGATATTGTCCCTATTCTCACTGGGCAGGTTTGGAAGTCAACACAAAAAATAATGAACAAGTATAGACATAATCTGAAGCACAATACACACAAATATGAAAACAAAAAACATCAGAGAGCTAGCAGAAGGAAGAGTATGCATAGGAGCAGGAGAAATAAGGAGAAACAATGTTGTAGAAAGTTGTTGTGGTGTGATTTGGAACTATTTTTACTACATTCAGGTGTGACCAAATGCATGTATTGGTGTTTTATTTCACCGAGAAGGCGAAGTGGAGATATCGATTCACTTGATGCTTGCCTTGGGTTTAAAAAAAATCTCCCTTGGACTAAAATCATACTCCCGGACTGAGAAAACCTTCACTAAACATTGGGTGAATCCCTGTGATTGACTTTTGATAGATAGAGAGAGTCACTATAATTATTACTTCCTGGGAGAAATTTATAAACCACTTAGATAGTGGGTCCATCCTCTTGATTACCTACTTGACTAATTATTGGTGTGTATTTCCTTAATAAATTAACCCATATACTCTAAATCCATCTCGAGGTGATTAGTTGCAAGAAAATTTGTGGTGTATCTGGCCTATGGTTGGGTGGAGAGTGGAAGTCTCTCCTTTAGTTGTCATCCATTTCAAGGTATTCCATTAATTATTCTTGGTTACACATGTCAAACTATAGACTATGATATGCCTTATTGTACTTATGGCTAATGATTAATCCTGAGCTATTTATGTAAGAATGCCTAATTCACTATCTAATCATGGATGTCCTTATAACTTGTATATATATGGTGATTATGAGTTGTTTCAATTATGTGGTTACCACTTTCTTGGTAATTTACAGGTTGTTTGATATATTCCTGATTGGTTAGATGAATTCACTCAAGAATAACTATGATATCATAAATTTCAGTTATCTTTATATAGCTATAAGCTTGGACAACTCATTGTTGTGACCATGTTTATGGGTGATAACATTATTGGTTAAATAGATTTGGTGTGTGAGTGTAGATTAGTCTACCTCTGGAAGGTTGTTGTGATCTTTGTTTGAATATAGTGGGTGATTTTATTTATATGCATTCATGGTCAGGATAAAGTTATGGAACTATGTACTATTATTATCTTAATGGTTTACAAACTTGCTTAATATGCATCAACACTTTTAATGGAGGAATGTGTTTGTCTATGACGAGATGTTTATTTGAATGTTTCCAGGGCTATGAAGGGTTTGGAGTTCTAGATGTTTGCTTTTATGTTTATAAAGAGTGGAGTTATTTTCATGATAATTAAATGACTTATTGATGCACTTAACTTAACTATTGCAGTGTGTGAAATTTCATTGTCTAATATTCCATGAGTATCATGGATCTTTGACTGTTTAAGGTTTTTGTTTGCCTTTCCTAGTAAAAGACCAAGAATGATGTGATGTATGATATATCAGTGGATCTGATAGTGTTCTTTTGGATTATTATGTGGTAGAATATGATGTTGTATTTGAATTTACTGAGTAGAATTAGAATTGTCTTAGCTTTTTTCAATGCATAATAATAAATATGTTGATAGGTACATTGATGGTTTTCTGGATATGTATAATGTTTGGAATGTTTACTATTTGAATAAGGGTTTCATTCCTGTAGAATTTGGTGTTTTGGGCAATGCCATGATTTAAGGGGAACTCTAGCTAACTCCCTTGAGGTTCTAGGATTTTATAAGTCTAACTGTGGCAAAAATTAGATTTTGTATCTTGGGTCAGATGAGTTATTGGAAAAAATTGTATTCGGGGATGGATGAGTAATTAGAAATATTTTTTTATCTAGGGCTAGATGGGTTATTGAAAGGATATTGTATCCAGGATAGATATTATTTTATACCTTTTTAATCTAGTGCATCCAATTTTAGAATGGTTCGAATGTCCATGGAAGGAATAGGTTAATAACCAAGATCTGGAGTGGGGTCCATTTCAGGAATTAAAGGTACGAGACTGAATTAACTCACAAGTATATTTTTTATATGAGACATCCAACTAGTTGAGGTTGCAAACTTTTAGAAATGGACTGGATTTCCAGTTATCTAGATTTATGTGAAGAGTCTAGTGTATTTGGGATGGGCCTTGCTTGGGTGATTATTTGCATGTGGTCGAATATGCACTGAACCAAAATTTGGAGAAATCACAAAGTATTTGAGGTGCTCCTGATGCGGTGGAATAATTGTGTTTGACCAAATTTTCTTGAATGCAAAGGAGTCTAGGGAATATGACAAAGTGCAAATTCTGGTGCACCTGATTTTTCCTAAAAAAACTGAATATAAAGGAAATCATTGAATTTCATGAAAAGGCAGGTCCCATGAAATAGGATTAGGTGGAAAGTGTCATGAATTAATGACTATGGATGTGTTAATTCCATGTAGGTATTTTGGGTGACATGGAACTTATTGGGGCAACTTGGATCTCACATGGATGTCATGTGGCAACATTTTGCTGATATGGAAAGAGTTAATTGGTCAAAGTTTAAAAGGACATAAAGTTAAATATGGATGTTGGATTGAGATAAAACTTATATCATTGGAAATATCTCAACAAGTTGAGTGCAATGGTGATATTTATTTTACGTTTTGAAAAAATTAGAAAAAGAGTATTTTTGTAGCTTAATGTTCATAACAGGCCTTGACGGTCATGTTACTATAAAGTAACAAATTCCAAAACCCAAGGGAGAAGAAGAGGGTGGGAGAGAGTGTTACAGAGTGGTATCAGAGTGTCTAGGTTCATCACTAAGACTAAATGGTTTATGAAAGAGAAGGCTAGAATTAGATCATGGTTCAATGCTTCGATTGGGCTGGCTCAAGAACAGATGGAATGAAAAGTTAAGGTTCAACATTGGACTTGAAGAGGATGAAACATAGATAATTAAAAATTATTTTGGTGAGTTTTTTTCCATGTATATGTGTGTGTGTATACTGACCTTTAAACTTGCAAATGTCATGATTGTTAATCTTGGTAAAATGTTGATTTCAAGCATAGTGATAATATTTCTATAAACATGTAGGTATCTCCTTTTTATTTCGTAATATATGTGACTAATGTGGTTTACAGATGTGTGAAAAAAATATATCAACATGCTTTAGATCAATATGCTTAGTATTAGCATGAAAAGGTAATAAGTTAATTAGGTTGTGCTTCATATAACTAATAGCTATGTGTGTGTGACAACACACAAGAAGACCCAATTGAAACATGAAATAAAATGATGGAAAAATATGGTATGAAACATCATGGACAAATTCCACCATGAGAAAAAATGAGAAACTTCCCCTCATACAACAAAAATGTTATAGTTCTTGAAAGTTGAGTTGAAGAGTTGCAAAGAATAGAATGAAAGGTCGATAAAAAAACAAGCAAAATAGGAAAGTCTAAACATAATTCTACTACATAACTTTCCATACATGCAAGAGCCATTACAAAATGTATCAATCTCTAGAGGTATAGAAGGATGTCATGCTAACAAGTCCATAAATAAACCTCATAAGTATGGAGAGAAAATAAAAACATTTTCATGGTGGAACAATGGAGAGGAACATATAAATAAAGAATGGCCTAACAAATTTCAAAAAAAGAATAATTCATGTGAACTATGAGTACATGAACCAACAACTGGAAACATCAAAGGAACTAATTCAAAGAAAAAAGAGAGATGAAGGAGCATCCCCTCAATATTTATGAAATACTGAAAAGTTCCTTCTTGAATTAATTAGAGGGATATTGGAATTTTAAGATTTCTATAATACTTGGGAAGGAATCTAACTAAATTTTTTGCATATGATGGTAATGGACACATTGAACGCCAAAAATCAAGCGATCTGTTTGTTTTGGATAAATGAATGATGTGTAGAGGGAATGTTCTACATGTCGTTATTATTATTGTTAGCTACAATTTTCTATTTGTCTTTGTTTGTTGACATTGAGCATGGTCATGTTGCTTTAATTTTGTCATGTATTTTCTATTGTTTTCTTTCTTTGTTTTCCATTTTTCCTTTTTCCCTTTTATGGTTTGATCTTGGTTGGTCTTCTTGTGTCAAAAAGAAAATAAAATGATTTCATGGAGAAGAGATAAATAAAACCCAACTAGAAGTGCAAGACCTTGGGTAAACCATGTGCATAACATAAATGGAAGCAAAGGGTAGAAAAATATACTAGATCAGCTAAGAGGGCCTGGCTTGGTCCACTTAAAAAAAATAAATAGTGACATGACAACTAAGAAAATAACATAAGAAGGAAGTTTTCCTAAACTTAAAAGTATTTGGTATATGTGTGTTCTACTTTTCATGAATATGTTAATGATGGAATGTATGTATATGATTCCATTTCATTTGACAAGTCATTTGTTGAAAATCATCAGAGTGGGAGGATGATTAATTAATTATTTTCTTAAAAATTGGATGATTGTGTAAATGGTATGTAAATAAAATTGTACTTTCTATGTTTTGAGTAGCATTGATATTATTGAATCGATTCCACATCATGTAGAGGAACCATTGGGTAAGTGTGCAAGAGTGATATCTTAATGTAAACTACCATTATTAATGTGCTTATGATTTTGACCTTTGTTGTCTACATGAACAAAAGTGATAATGGTTGAAAATTGATAGCATATGCATAACATGGGTTGTGTGAATGTGTAAAACATCCTTATCAAAATGAATATGCACAAGATCGAGAGCATGGATGAGGGCATGTTGGAATTGGATACAAAAGAAAATTCCTTTATAATCTTTTCATTGAAATCTATAAACAGTTGAGTTAACAAATTTATGAATAAAGTGTGATAATGAAACCATTTTAGGAACTATTGAGTATTGCAACAATAATAGTGTTATAAACTAGTTAAACCCTTCAAAAAGCTTTAGTTGAAAGTGTTGATAATGACAACCAAGTAAATAAGGAAAGTACTAAGCCAAGGTAAAAAGAGTGAAGCAAAGTAATTGGGTAAGAATTCATTCAACTAAATTTGATTTTCTTTTTTAAATTAATGTATGCTTTTCATGGGTAATAGGAAATGGTATTGTCAAGGAAGAAAGCCTTTAACCTAAAAAATATTGCAGTAACTTTGTGTTGAAGCCCCAAAATCCAGGTCTACAACAAGGGAGATACCCACCCGGTCTGGATGTTGGTTGGTAGCTCCTTTTCCATTTGGTATGGTGGGTCCAACTGTGGATATGGGACCAGTTTCTCAATTTATGTCTGTGTGTGAGATTGATTGATATTTCTGGTCTAACAGTTCCTAATTAAGATGCTCTAATTCTAATTCTAATTCTAATTTAATGACATGCAATTGTATTCTAAGAAAACAAAAACATCTAAATCTACACTAACCCGGGGTGTAATCTTTCTGCTTTGCGATCTAAAATGATTTCAAATAACAATCGGTAATAAAGATCATTCAACTATTGTGAGAAGATAATTCAATATAGATGAACCACTTTGTAGAAAAAGTTAGACGAAACAGTTGTGAAAAACATATCGCATAATAAGCTATTCATACATTAAGCATAAATAAATAGCTACCACCGTACAAAAGTGCCAAATGATAACTCAGGCATTCACGCATTAATATATAAACAACTGAACTTGAATATCACTTTAACACAAAAGATAGAAACAGTTAAGAGATAGAAGTACCATTTATAACTAGTTCTACTCATGAGCTTCAAGCAATAACAATTTATCTCTTCTTAATCCAACATCCATTAAGAGTACAGAAGTGCAACATCAGTAGCAGATATTAAATGCAAAAATCAATAAATCATGTTCCATTCATTCATCAAAACCTCCTCGGAGGGTGCAAAAGTGCATGTTCTGAGGACAAGTTTTTGATAAATTTCTAGACCATTCCCTAAAGGCATGAGAAAGGTTTAAATACTACTAACTACATCTAAAAATAACTTATTACAAAAATATAGGATACGGTTTAAATGACCGTCCTTTTTCTAGGAAAAGATAAAGCAAAACTATTTCTAAAATTAAATCTAAAACTAACATCTAACTATTTATGTATCTGCTCCTTAACATCGCAAGCATTCAGCATTTGCTTGAGAAGAGTCAGTTGGCCGACTTCAGCCTTTAACTGTGCTGTGAAAATGGAATCAGTGAGAGCTGGCACCATATTTTCGGTAGAATTGATGATGCTTTTGAGAGTCATACACTGGCTGTGTGGTTTCACTAAATAAGCCCAGTTAGAATCCCAATTCAACTTAGTTAATCTTTTAATTGCTTCTGCCTTTTCTTGAGCCTTCTGTCTCCAGTCTGCTTGTAATTGCTGTACTTTCGGTAGATACCCTATTGAAAATATTTCAGACAATTACTACTGGTTTTAGGATTCAAGTTTTACCTTTTTATCTTTAACGTACTTTTTCCGAATTTCTCAGGCTTACAGGTAGCTGAGCAATTAGAAGCTTTCCATTTCGAGAAGTTTTACCCAGCTAATCGCGCATCGGAAACTGCCTCCGTTTCTTGATCCGGGCTTCCTTGGTGCAATTTTCGCCTCTTGATTGATTTCATTTAGTGGATGTAAAGCTCAAATTTTGTGAAAATAATGATTCCATAAGTTCTTGACCCTGATTTTTAAACTACCTGTTTTTAATGTCAGTGCTATCCAGTACCTATTTAACCATGTCTGTGTAGGGGAGAATTTTGGGCCTTGCCGCTATCCGGTGCAAGAATGAGCAAGCTAAATCTGCAACTGATGCTTCAGAAGATCCCTGTGAACCTGCAGTAGCCGTAACCTCCATCACCTTGGGATTTTCTTCCTTAGGTAGGTTATACATGCCTTCCGAAGTGGAAATACCCGCGTCTCTGTTGCATGCGGTGTCTGTGTACAAGGGCACCATTTCTTTATCTTCAGACATCGAAGCCTTGCCTTTCTTCCTCATAATTTCCTGTATACTGATTTGTATATTTCTTTGTTCTTCGTTCCTGCAGTTTACAAGTGAGGTGAGAGTAATGATAAGGAATAGTGACGGGAAAGCTTTAAATGCTGAAGACATGCAAAAGTATACCACCTTATGTGAACTAGCTCTTTGATAAACACAAAACCATATTTCATTAATAACTAGCAACTAACTCATTAATTAGCATTAAAGCACATAACCAAGTCTCGTTTTATGGAAAACAAAAATCTTGAATAATGAGCCCTAAAAATCTGCGATGGAGTGATTTTGCGATTTGCTTTGAAATATTGCAGATCGCTGCATCGCATTATCACAAGATCGCAATGTCATTCTATCGTAAGATCGCTTTGCCGCTATATCATGATATCGCAATATCGCATGGTCACAATATCGCATAATCGTAGTATGTGCTCATTTCATGTTAATGTATTTCTTGCGAGCTGCGATTTTGCGATATGTGCCATCGCATATCGGCGTTTTCTGCGGTTTTCCAGTGTAAGTGCATTTTAAGGCTTGCGATGCGATCTATATGTTTTTAAATATGTAATCTCGCATCGCAATCTTGCAATCTTAGAGTTTGGCTTGTACAAAGGCATCTCGTTATCCTGTCTACGATGCGATATTCATTAAGGAGTGATTTTATCTTTTCTCATCATAAAACTTAAGCTTTTTTTATTTTTTAAAGGTATCTTCCTAAGTTTATGATGGTAAGTTTTATTAAAAAGGAAATACAAGAACTAATTCATTTTTTAAATTTTTTGACTAAGAGTCCCCACTTATTTAGTATTAGTAATAACACTAAATAAGAAGGGGGGTTGCTGGTGGCCACAACACTTTGGTAAAGCATATTGAGTGAAATGGAGAACTAAATTGCTTATGAATTTAAAGACGTGTATGTTTAGTCTTAGACTGATTGGTGATATGGAAATATGAAGGAATGAAATGACATATAGAATCAAACAAACACACAAAGATACAGTAATATTGAACTTCAATTAATAAATAACAAACATGAAAATAGTTTACAGGTAGAATGAAAACAAAATAGCTCGGTCGATGGTATCTTATCTCTGAGAAGAGGTGACAACTACATACCTTCTAAACTGTGTTACAATGAGGCTCATATACCTTTTTATCATAAAGAAGAAGTCTAAAACCCTAACCATAGCAAATGAGGAGCCAATAATTTTGGGACCTATTGGGGTAAGTTGGATCGCCCACTTCCCGGGCTCATAACTTTGGCACACATTCTTCTTTTAGCGACTATGACACCTTGTTATGAAGATATGCATGACGAGGAAAAAAATAACTTCGTGAAATAGATTGTGGCACATTTGTATTCTCTCTGTTTTCCTAGAGAATGTCTTTTAGGACCTCAAAACGGCTCTGGATGTTTAGGACCCGAAAAACTGCCAAAAATAAAAAGTTGTTATAGAATTAAGGAAAATAAAAGGAAATAATGTTGGGGGTCCAAGTGGAATAGGAAGGTGACCACAAATAGCCACCTGGATTAGTCCTCCCCCCTTAGGAAGTGATACTCCCCATTGTGTTTAGTGCCTCCATGATATGGGGAAGTTCTACTAGACATGGTCCCTGGTGAGCCACTTACCTTTAACAAGCCGATGTAGTTGGATCCTCTGTTGGTGAGTGTGCTTGATCTTTGTGTTCATGCTCTGATCACTTGTGGGTGTTGAATGTAGTTGAGGTTGAACTCTATTGGTGCTAGATGCTAAGAAATGCGTTATGTGTCTAACAACAATAGAAAGTATGGTTGAAGGCAGTCCACATTGAAGACTGGTTGCCAGACAAGGAATGGGGGAATACTAAGCTTAAACGAATTGTAACCCATAAACTTGGTGATGGTATAAGGCCCATATCTAAGTGGTCAAATATTATGATGGGCTCCAATAAGGTTTTCCTTCTACAAATTCAACCAAACTTTGTTATCCACTTGAAACTTATGTGGCACCTCATGTTGATCATGATGTTATTTGTACTTCGCATTAGCTTTGTCCAAGATATCATGGACGTATTGGTGGATGTGTTGGATGCATTCAATAAACTTGGTGGCTTTATCAAATTTAGACTAAACATATGTATATTCTACCTTTGTAGTCGCAAGAGGCATTACGAAGTTAATGGGACACAATGGTGTGAATCCCATACCCACTTGAAAGGGGTTGTGGCCAGTCGATCTATGGAAAAATATATTATACCTATGTTTCACATATGGAAGACTCTCATCCTGTGTTAACAACTAAATATTAGAATAGGATGTGCTTAAGAACATGTTATGCCTATCTAACATAATTTTCTATGGAATCCCAAAATGTACCCACACTCGTTTGAAGAAGAGTTTGGTAGTGTCTTCTGTTGTGATTCTCTTCTTGCAAGCCATCAATATATCCATCTTGGAAAATCTATCGATGATCACAAGTACACAATGATACCATGATTAGTAGAAGGAAGGTTAGACATATAGTCCATGGAGATAGATTCCCAAGGTTTCCTAGGAGTAGGTAGAGGAGTGTACAAGCCTCACTTCTTAATGATTGGCTTGGCGATGGCACATGCAATGCAAGATCTGTTATATTTTCCGATATATTGTAAGATTTTTTTCCAATAGAAATATTTCTATAGTATTGCCACCATCTTCTCAGAACTAAAGAGTCATGAAACCCTTGTGTAATGAACCTCCCAAATCAGCTTGGCACGTTCTCTTGAAGGAGCAAAAATTTGTCCTACATAGCACAATAGTCCATCATGAAGGTGGAAGTATATAATTGGCTTTTCATCCATCAATATCTTGTAGGTGGCAATGCAATCTGAGTCACTTTCATATAGTTGTGGCCATCCAAAGGCCTTATGCCCACAAGCGTCGAGAACTATGCTCAATATCGCAATCGGCGGTCGATTATGGAAATATGTGATGCGATTGGTGCTTCCCTTCTTATAATTTATGTTGAAATGGAACTTTTGCTGGTGTGTGGACCATTTTTTATGTCAATCATTTTGTAACTTGCTAATTTTGTATAAATTGAAGAGCCCAATGATCTATGTGGATGATCATCTCTTTCCCCAAAATATAATGCTTCAACTGTTGGAAAGACTAATACATCTCCTTATCATAGGTGGGGTACCTACGAACAATAAAAAGAATGTATTACTATGATAGACCACTAATGCCTTATTGAGTGAGGATTGCACCGATATCATAATCTAAGTCATTTGTCTCAATCTCAAATGGTTGTTGCAGGTATGGCAAGGTGAGGACCGGTACAGAGAAAAGGTGATGTTTTAAGTCAACGAATGCTTTTTGTCATGTCTTAGAAAAAAGAAAATCACTTTTGTTGTGCCCTTGGTAACTTGAGTCAAGGGCCATGTAATATGAGAGAAGCCCAACACAAATGTCTAGTAGAAATTAGCAAGGCCCAAGAAGTTGTGAAGCTCTGTCATAGTCGTCGGAGCTGGCTAATCTTGAATGACTTGGATCTTAGCTCGATCCACATGCACACCTTTCCTGTTGATTATGTATCCCAAACATTGGACTTGGTCCATGCCAAAGGATCACTTATTTAGGTTCGAAAATAGCTTATGTTGTCATGGGGTTCGAAGGACCTTCCAAATATGTTGCAAGTGCTATGCCCAAATATTGCTGAAGAGGCAGATATCGTCCAAATATACAACCATGAATGAGTTGGTGAAAGGTCGTAATGTGTCATCCATCAACCTCATAAAAGTTACAGGGGAATTTGTCAACCTGAAGGGCATGACCAACCACACAAAATGTACTTGCTTGGATCTGAACGCAATATTCCATATATTTGTGTTCTCTATTCAAACTTGGTGATATCCAGACTTCAAATCAATCTTATTTAAGTAATTGGCTCCCTTGAGCTGATCAAGAAGATCATCAACCCATGGGATCAAGTACTTGTTCAGGATTATGATTTTATTCATTTCCCAATAATCAATGAAGAGTATCCAAGTCCCATTCTTCTTCTATACGAGTACAATTGGGCTTCCACAAGGTGAGGAGCTTGGTTGGATGTACCATTTTTGTAGAAATTCCTGGATCTACCGCTTGATGTTCTCATTTTCTAGAAGAGAGTGAAGGTATGTTGGCCCATTGGGTAGAGGAGCTTCAAGAGTCATATCGATAGAGCATTTGACCTAAGAGTGCAAGGGTACTCATATGGGTGAGGAGAAGATTCCCCTATATTCTACCATGACCTTACCAACTTGCTTTTCCTGTGTGGAGGGACCCTTTCCAGGGGCCATGGATGTGGACACAATCTTCCCCTTACTTTGAGAATGAAATAGAAATAAAAAATAATTCCTGTTATGGGAGATGATCTTACTGCATTTCTTAGCATAGACGAAAGAGATGGTGGTTAGTAGGGTTACTTTTTGTATATTGTATGGTTTCCTACCCAAAGTAATAATCATATTTTGAGGCCTATGCTCATACAGAACATGACACTTCCACAAGTATGGGTAGCATAACAAAAAATCACAAACTTCAAGACGAGAAACATCACATAGCACCTCATTTGTGAAGGGGTCGATATTGTAGGGAAGGCGACATTGTTTCCTAACACAAAGATCTCATCCTTGGTGGAGCCACCTAATAGTATATGGTTGTGTGTGTGGTGTGGGAAACAATCCCAACCACTTAAAAACCTTTGTTGAGATTTGGTTCTTTTTACTCCCACTATCGACAATGAAGTATAGCAGACAACCCTTCACCCACATCTTTGAGTGGAAGAGATAGTCACCCTCCACTGGATATTTGGGCTCAATCTTTTGTACATTGATGGTGGTAACAGTGGCACTCGGTTTTGTGTCAATAATTTTCCTCCCCTTATCAATCCCATTGTTGGGTTCTAGCTCAAAGTTGGAACATGCATTAGAATCCAAATATTTCACCTCGAATAGTGGTTACTATTTGGCGCAACATTCATTTGTGTTATGGGTGTGGTTCTTATGGGACTGACACTGCTTTCCTATGTCCTTTGTCTCCATGGTGCCATTGTTTGTAGGTGGCTTCAATGGGTTGTCTTGAGTCATTCCACCTTGGCTCTATCCTTTGTTCTATGGTTTTGGGGTGCTCTTTCCCTAATATGGATTCAAAGATCCAAAGTATTGCTTCTTTTGTTTATAGTTTTATTGAATCTTATCAGCATATCGATATGTTGCACCAAGCGAGGAGATGTACAGGAACTCCATTTCTTCTTGAATTTATTTTTGCAGACAACCATAGTATTTGAGCACCAGATGTCACTCAGTGTTTTTGATACCCAAATTTGTCCATAGAGTATGAAAAATATTTGTCAACTAATGCACATATTGATGCCTTTGTTGTCATAGTGTGGTCCATTATATGTACTTATCTTCATAGCTCCCAACATGGTAATATTGTTCCTTGAGAGCATCTGCAAAATATTTCTTAGAGGTTACGGATGAAAAATGAGAGGGTTCCTCGACCCCTCTCTCACAATAAGTTTCCTACTAGTCCTTGACATGGGGGGAATCTTTAAGTAGTTCAAAATTAATATTTTCCCTCTCGGAGAAAATATGGACTGAAAAATAACCTTCTGGCATACTTAACCATCTATCTACACCATTTTCATCTATATAACCTTTGAATATAAGGATATTGAAGTTAACTTGTACCTTGAAGGGGGAGAGGCCTCCAAAGTGACTATTGGATCAAGATGCGTTGCTTGTTGGCATCTACTAAAGAATGTGGATAAAGTTTTCGATCATTTTGTTGTTGTGTCACTCATGTGCTTCTTTGAGAAACAATTTGATAGGACCTATTTCTCCCTCTCCTTTATTTTCTTCTACAATGTGAGGTCATCAAGTTCTACGAGGGTGATTTGTCAAACATTTGACGAGTTCAAGTCCTAATTCCTTATACCCTGACCTTGTTGGGGACATGCATAGGAAAAAAGAAAAATAAGACCGCTCTGATACCAGTAATTTGGATTTATGAAGGAAAAAAATGAAATACAAAAATAAACAACCACTCAGAGATACAATAATATTGAACTTCAATTAATAAATAATGAATGTTGAAAACTAATTACACACATAATGAAATTAAACTAGCTCAAGCAATGGTAGCTTATCTCTGAGAAGAGATGTGACAAATATATGCCTTCTGAACTATGTTACAATGAGGATCGAAGGCCTTTTTATCATAAATAAGTGTGAAACCCTAACCCTTGGAGATGAAGCACCAATGGTTTTAGGCCATATTGGGGTAAATTGGACGCCAAATTCCCGAGGTCATAACTTTGGCATACAATCTTCATTTGACTATCATAATACCTCATTTGGAATATCTCCACAAGGAGGAAAAATAAAAAAAATGTGAAGCAAATTTGGAACTTTTCTCGTCTCTTCATTTTCCTTGAAAATGTCTTTTAGGACCTAAAAACAAATCTAGATGTTTAGGACATGAAAAAATGCAAAAAATAGAAAGTTGTGCTAGAATTAAGGAAATTGAAAGGAAACAATGTTGGAGGTCCAACTGGATTAAGTGAGTGGCCACCAATATCCACCTGGATTAATTGGTTAGCTGAAATGATAGTTTGATTGCAGTATGAAATGCTTCAAATGAATGTGATGCATCTGTACAATGGGAAACAATATCATTTAAATTTATTTGAATTTAACTGGAGTGATAGAATTATGAGGAGTATAATAATTTTGAAGTCACTTTATGTTGTTGTGAATTTTTGCAATAAGGAGATTACTTATAAATAAGCATTGAAAAGTGTTATCTAATTGAAATTTTAGATTGTAGAAAGAGTGTTGGAATGGGGTGTGAGTTCAAAGCCACCATGGTAGATTAACATCACTTCCAAAGGATCCAAATAGAATGACAAAAACAAGATCTCACCTCTATGAAATCAAGCTTCTAAGTGAAGCAAATCTAAAATTTATAGTTTGAAAATTTTGAGTATATCTCTTGGAAAACTAATTGTTGTGAGACTAGTGTAATAATGGAGCTTGGAGCTCAGGAATAATACTATTAGTGTGATGGCATTGTGGTCTACAACACTTTTGTTTTATATTTAGGGAGAATATTGTAATCGACACCTTCACTATAATGCTCCATGATTTGTGCAGTAGAGCATGTTAGACTGTTACTTGACCATAAGATTCCATACACATATCATTAGAGCATGTCAAATTGGTACTTGGTCATAAGAATCTAATGATTACCCCATGTAGGAAAACCTTGGTATATAAAAACTTCCAATAATTACAGTTTCCTAGGCCTAAAGAGGTGTGTAGTTGATGGGAGCCTATTGAAATATTACTACCTTGGTGGTAGATCATATGCCCACTCTCACTGGGAGGTGAGAATGAGGAGGGGTGTTGGTTGGAGGGGCAATGGACCTAGGTTCAGAGTTAGCTACGGTAACCAACAAAACCCTACACTATCAACCCTTTCAGCAACAACCCGCTTAACACAGACTATAGTAGTCTCACTTGAGGTAGTATTGGGGGATCTTAGAACCAGAGTTCTACATCCAAAAGACTATGTGATGTAGTAGCAATGTGTTTCTTTAATATAAGACCCAATCTGAACTTCGCGAACCCTTATCTTCAGAATCACAGACTTAAATTGATTTCTACTTAAATAGATTTATGAGCTTTTCCTAATTTTCCTAACATGCATAAGTTATCATACAAAATTAGATCTAGACCTTCACAATGCAATTAAAAAACATTATAGAGAATCAAATCATAACTTACCATAAACCTAGAAACATATAAATACACAGAGAATGCATAGAATTGCTTAAAATATGCTTTAGTGCTTCAGATATTAAATAAATACACTTGTTCTAACCTGTGCACACAGTTGCAGGGGCTTGCACACTCCACTGCAGAGTTGCAAAGGTATTTACGTACTCAACTATAGGATCCTTCCCCTTCACTAGAATACATAATTATAGACAAAATAGACTCAAAATCTCATTCAACGATTGAACTTAACTACCCAATGACTCCTAGATGACGTTCTTTTATAGCGTTTACATTACAATACCATGGTCCGCGAACCATGAAGCTCATTACTTAAACAAAGAAACCCATCCCTTTACAAAATAAGGGTCTTTAACCTACCTAAAAGCCCATTTGACTCTTAACGTTCTACGCTATTCGCGCTTCACTCCTCAAAATGTGCAGACTTTACAATAGTACATCAAAATTGATTCAAAATTTAGACAAAACATCAACTTAGGAGACCCCATCGCAATAGGCGCCCAACACGAAGATGTGACTCGTCCCGAGTCACTCTGCTGGTACATCCTCGATGTGCACTTTAAGGTTGTTGAAATCTGTCTTCAATGCTTGAAGCTCTGTTGTGAACTGCGCGTTGGCCTACTGAACCTACTAGACCAAGTTTTTAGTAGTTGGTCCCTTCACTGCTAAGGCAATGGTCCTCTGCATCTATTGCATTCCCTTCATGGATTCTAGTGAAACGTTGCACATGTTCTAGGGTCCATGCTGTTGTCCTAATTTCATCGAACTGCAATTTTTATTCTCTCATGTCAGTTTCAATCTTCTATACATGTGGGTCCTCTTGTAGTGAGGCCCACATCTTCATGGTGTTCTAAAAAATATGGTTGCATTCCTTAACTGCAGCTTCTAGTACGTCCATGTCTTCCTTAATAGCAACCTCACATTTCTCTCAAACTTCTAGACATGTTGTTTGTTGTAGCTTCATCTGTAGCTTTGCGACCTGCATTTGCATCTCCAAATTTACTCGTTCAACCTCCACTTTGGCCTCCTTTACCATCACTTCCATCTTCTGGAGCTTCTCTTTGGAAGCTGCTTCGTTGTATGTGAGGAGCTTTGGAAATGAAATGCAAGTCTAGGTAATGGCATCCTCCAGCTACTATCTGCTTGCACCGGCTCTGTTAGATGCTCATTGTGGCTCTTAATATCTTTGATCACAAAAAGTGTCCGCTCTTCCCATATTTTCAATTCATTAGACACTCCCTGGTGGAGTTCATGTAATGCTTGAATGGGCAATGCCAATAAGTTTAATGTTGAATTCCCCCCATATGGCCATGCTGCCTGATCTGCCTCAGTAGTAAAACACAACGACCCTCCTAGAATAGGCATTATACAGAACTCTATGCTTACCACCAACGTCGGAGGTAATGCCAGTTTCACACTTGACGTTCCCATGCTCGCTTAATTATCACTCGCTAGAATCACACTCGCTTAAACCACACTCACTTGTAGTTGTAGCTCTTTGATGCCTTGTTGCACCTACGTCAATATTGACTTATACTGATCTTCTATAATTCCCCACATGTCCTCAGTGAATGATCACATAGTGTCACCGATCTCATCAATGTCCCCCTCAGTGAGAACCATCGATTCAATGCTGGAGGTCTTGTCAGACTTCTGCTTCTTGCGCTCACCTCTAGTGGTGGTTTTCTTCCTCCTCTTTATGATGAAAGAAGACTCAATATCTTCTATCTCCTTAAAAGGTTCTCCTCGGCCCTGATCTAGTTCACCTGTTTCCATCTCCTTTTGTTCTACGTGCTATGGCTCCTGTGCGGTATTCTTCTCAAGGTCCACAATGAACTTTTGAAGCACCTTATTTGTGTTGTACTTCAGTGTAGATTTAACAGTTGATGTAACTCCTGTGGTATTCGTTTTTTTCTTGGTACCTGTGTGGTCCCCTCTAGCATCCTTGTTGGGATCTAGACACATGCTTGACGATTTAGATATTACCGAAAAAATGTCATACTCTATGACCAAATAGGGAAACTCATACCATATTCCCTTGACATATTTCCTCGCCTGTATCTATATGTTGTGGAAGTTTGATTTGAAGCTCACAACTCTCTGATATTCATTAAGTAGAATTGGTGATAGTCATGTCTTCTGGTTGATCATGGTGTGCAAATCCATCTCAAACAACACCCAAAATAATTTATTCTCTACAACCCGACTTGGATCCTTCAACGCCCACAACAAAGTGTACCTCGCGGCTTCGCACAAGTCTGGTTCGACAGTAGGGAACTGCAACTCGTTGATGGTTCTCCAGGCTCTTCAATCAATCAAAAGTAACAACCATGCATAATGGAAGGGTTTCCCATCTTCCTGGGCCTCGTGACAATCATCCAAAAACTTCTGGTAGAGGTATCCTACCCAATTAAACTGCACCCCTTGACTGCACTGCGTAGCCAACTAAATTACTAGGACTCGCACATTGTTTACCCTGCACTTCACCATAATATTACCGGCCATAATGGATATGAAAAAGGTGAAAACCTTATTAGAAATAGAGCTTATAGCGTAGCCTCGCGACTTCTTGACAACATTGAAATCTTTCTTTACTTGACCTATGAGCTTCTTTTCTTGAGACTTTCCAACAAAATAATTCTCAAGGTCTTCCCCTACACATGGCAGCATGATGATCCTCTTGATCAACATACTGTTAATTGGGATCCTCTCCCCAAGACATAAGGCTTTGTCATGCACTAAAGCTAGCAAGTAGCACACACATATGTTATTGATGTTGACGCGCCCAAAATGAGGCATAGACAACATGTTCAGTAAATTGGCGTGCACAATCCCAACCACCCACTTCATTAGTTCTACTCTTGTTACACCAAACTCCTCATAATATACCATCTTCATGTATTTATTTGGCTCATTAAACTGGCTTGCACAATCCCAGCCACCCACTTCATTGGTTCTACTCTCATTACACCAGATTCCTCATAGTATACTATCGTCATGTATTTATTAGGCTCAAAATGAGGGAATTGGGCCCTATCCGCCAAATCCCAATCCTCCATGTGTAGTTGTGGCACCTACACCAACAATGCTCCTTCAAAGGGCACATATTTTGGTAGAAAAGGTGTAAAAATTGTAAATTTTACTGCATCGGGGTCCTTTGTCACCTTAATAGTTGGATTTCTCAGAGGCATATATGAAGGTAACAACGAGATTGGCTCATCCTCATCGACACTTATGTCCTCAATTATTGCCTCAAGTTGTTCATCCTATAATTCAGTCGGCTCCATTGGTTGCTTATTTCCCCTTTGTCCATATTTTCCTTCCTCCTCTACTCAACAGACACCTTCCTAGGCGGCTGCCTTAGCGGTGGCTTCTGCGGTTTCTTCTGCTTCATTACTGCTTCTTTTTCTGCTGGTTCTACCATTATTGTTGATGTTGTTCCAGTTGTGGGCTTCAACCTTAGCGATCTAGAGGTTGTGGTGTGTGTAGGAGGTGTAGTAGTCATGGTTCTTGTTAATCCTCATTCCAAAAATTCCCAGTAGATGTCCTGCCAATCCTCACCAGACATGCAACACTTCTCTTAGCTCAGACTGAGGCGCAAAATCTCATAAGATTTCTTTAAGAGGAAAAGTGTTTGAATGTAGAGAGGGATGCCATATTTATAGAAAAAGACAAATTCAAATTCCTTGAATGGCTTCTAATCCTCCTCATAAATGCAAATTTGGCAGCAGATTTCCATAGAGATGCTCCTTAAATGCACTTCCCCCACTCCCTTTAATGGAAAAATTGTTGTCAAATCACCTGTAGTTTTTCATACTATCATATTTTGGGAAGTTTACACTAGAGCCTCCCTTATGGTGCAACTTCATTGTTGTAGCTTTCTCCACCCACACCATCTCCCTAAGCATCGCATAACTATCCAACTGTCCCTCGACATAGTAGTTTATAGTCTTGCGCTTCCTCCCAACTTCCTGAAGCACTAAGACTTTCCTGCTGTCACATAGTAATTTCATCCCTGCAGGGGCAAGATCTTCCCTATATACCTTCAATCCGATCCCATTGATCCATATAGGAAACAACTCCCCATTCAACTTTGTGAGTTGAACTGTGCCACCATCTGAAATATCCTTGATCACAAAGTGTCCTAGCCAATGCATCTGAAAATTCCCATGAAATTTTGTGAACTTGTTGTCATATAATAGGACCAAATCTCCATTCTTAAAAGTGTGTTTCTTAATGTAGCGATCATGCCTAGTTTTATGCACCTGCTGATGAAAAACAACCAAAAAGTGGTCCTCCTCCAATGAAAGTAGTTGTTCTAAGTATTCTTCCATGAAGTCATGATTTTCCATCTTAGTTACCACTAAATGTGTTTGCCCCGTCAATTTATTACAAGTCATCCTATATTACCATAGAACCGTTGGTATGCGCACATCCCAGTCATTCCTATTAACATTGTAGATCTTCATTAAGGCATTCTCCAATATTTTGTTAAAATATTAGACAGTTCCATTCACCTGGGGTCATACGTTGTGATCTTCAGATGGTGCATTTAGAACTCTTTTGTCAATGCCTTAATTGTTTCATTCAAGAAGAACGAACCTCAGTCACTCATCAAGAACATCAGGCATCCAAACTGTGACATAATATACTCAAATATAAATTTCTTAATATTTTTCACATTGAAATCCTTCACGAGTTGTGCCTCGGCCCATCTAATCATGTAATACATCATAGTGATAATATAATGTGTACATATCTTCTTCTGTGGTGAATTAATTGGTCCAACAAATTCAATTTCCCATTTATCAAATGCTTGTAGCATGACCTATGGATGTAAGGGAAATTCATCCCTTCGTGATGGTCCTCCAGTCCTTTGACACACATTGTACACACTAAACTACTCCTTAGAATCTTTATGTACCATATACCACCATAATTCTGCTCGCATAATGTTCTACATAGGTTCCTTACCTTCATAGTGTACACTTGCGACACCACCATGTGCTTTAGCCAGAATACTGTGTTGTTCATACTCAAGCATATAGAAACCCACTACCTCATCTAGTCCCATCTTATATAAGTGTCTTGTAATTACTGAAAAATATGAAACCCTTGCTACTAGTTCCTTCTATTGCTGTGTTGTGTATCCTTCTGGAGCTATGCTAGTATACATAAAATAAATAATGTTTGCAAAATTTCCATCAACAACTCTGAAAGTGAAGAGTTGCGTGTTAGGTAACCCTTCATCAATATTAATGGGTTCGTCGTTGTTCTCAATCCTAGATAGGTGATCAAGTCTAACAGTCAACCTCCATTGCTTAACTATCACTTCAAAATCATATTATTGGAAGAGAAGAAACCATCTACAGATCTCCCCCCCCCCAACACATGCTTATTGACTAGGTATTTCAATGCAGAATGATACGTGTACATTTTAAAGTGTGCACCTAGAGGATGATGCCTGAATTTTTGTAGTACATTTACCATGGTGTTGGCTTGTTGGGGCCTGACCCAGGTCTGGAGGTGATTTATCCAAACAAATCTTGATACTACTGGCCCTTTCGGCAATAGTATGCAGAGCGTGGACTAAGGTCTCACTTGAAGTAGTATGGGAGGGTGCTAGAACTAGGTTTCCGCACCCTGGAGATGTCTAAGAGTTTCAAGTGGTTCGTGGTTCATCCCTCTGCACATGTCGCTACGTGCGCTTACCCATACCTTGCTGCCTGATATGATGCCTTCGCGTAGCCCTACTTAGGGACCAAACAATGTTATGACCTAAGTCCTTACTCGTAGCTCGATATTAGTTGATTAACTTAACTTATTTGTACACTTCAGTTATACTTAACAATATTCACAATTCATATAAGTGCGTGCAGTAAATAAACAGTATAATTTCCAATGATATCAAACATGTAATAACTTAAGAACAGATACATGGAATTCAGATAAAACTTCTCTCTATTATTTTCTTCCTTCTATTATAGACTCAACCCTACCCTACGCACTCAGCTACAGGGGTCCGCACACTCAACTGCGGACTCTTCTATGCCTTTTCACACTCAACTGTGGACTCTTCTATGCCTCTGCACACTCAGCTGCACAACATCTTCCTACTATTATGACCCAAGATACTTAGACTCTTGCTCTATGCTCGCTATCTTATTCTATCCATGCCTTCTATTCTATCCTAATATTATCTCTTTACAACTTAGAGCCTTGCTCTATTTATACAATCCCATGGTCCGCAGACCATGGGTTGGACGACATTGCATTCATACCTAGGGCAGACAACCTTATGACCCTAACATACATTCCGTGCCCTCAATTCGCGGAGCTTTACAATAATATGACTCAAAACTTGGGATTTGAGCCCCAAAGCATGCTATGGGGGGATTCCATGCCCAACAAGCCCCCAACACAAACATCGTGACTCGCCCTCGAGTCACTTTGTTGGTGCCGCGATCTTGGTGTAGAGTCCCTCCAACTAGTCCCAAACGGTCCTGATGTCTGCAGTGCACTGAGCCACTGTTTGTTGAACCTATTGCATCCGTTCTTATGAGGCCTTTGTTTCCAATGTGTTGCCCTGCATTTATGCATGCATCCCCTAAATGTGTGTGAGCTTCCCTTCAATATTTTCTGTGATTGTGAAGGCCTCATCAATCCATGGCTGGACGGACTCTTTGAGGACTACTTCCATATGGCGCGCCATGTCCACCTGCTTCTTTAATGCCTTGGCTTGCTGCATCCTCGCAAGCCGCTGAGTGAGGACTACTATCTGCGTAGTCCCTTTGATGCTCTCATACTACTACTGAAGTTCGTGTGCCTCTGTCTCCAACCTCTAGATGTTGGGATCCTCCTGCAAATTCGTGAGGACCTCTAGTGCCTATTCCAACATATTCACACAGTCACGCACTGCACCTCCAACATCTTCCAACCCTGCTGCAATACCGCTGGCGCGCTATTCTCAAATTTACGTGGGAATGGAAGGCTGTGCTTTCAACCACATCTTGGCAATTTGGAGATTTAGCTCTAGCTGCACCCTTGTCGTCTCTTCTCTCGCGTCGTGGACTCCACTTGCCAAACTATGGATCTGCACTTCTACCGATAGATATGTTGTGATGGTTAGCTCCAGGATGTGTCAGCAAGCATCATCTACTATGTGCACCAAATGTTGATTCTGTGACACCAACTCATCGTGCTGCAAGCTGAGATGTTCTATAATAATTTTCTGCTCACTGAGAACCTAGATCGCGCGGCTCTCTCTGGCCCATAGTTCTCCCATTATCCCATCCTGTAAGTGATATAACATTTCCTAAGGAAGGGAAGCTAGGTTAAGGCCAAAGTATTTTATCATGTTAAGCGACATCTAATCCATCGCATTGGATGACATTAGAGCTCCCTCTAGCAACACTGTTGTGTTTTCCATCCTTGCGATCAACATCTGCTCTACTGCTGAAGTCCCTATTGCGACGTGCATTGACAAGGTGCCTTCCTGAGGTGGCCGCACTTGTAACTCCTACAGCTGCATCCTAAGGGCACCCAACATAGTCTGGTGCTCCATCATAAACTCTTGAAGCGCTTCACTTGTGACATCGTAAATCATCTCGCCGATGTCATGGAGATCACCTTCGGTTAAGTTGATCGGGTCAATGGCCAGCTTTGAGGCCTTGACCTTCTTCCTCGGGCTCAATTTCTCTGCAATGCATGGTTGTTTTAGCTATGTGGATGCGGCTCCTGGGTCTGCGCTCCCTTTTGCTATTTCTATTTCCTCTACCTCCTTCCCTAAGGATGTTGCTTGGCCCTCGTGTACTTCTGCTTGTTATCTTGTGGGGGCTTGACCCAGGTTCGAAGGTGATTTAGCCAAACAAATCTCGGTACTACTGGCCCTTTCGAAAATAGTCCACAGAGCATAGATTGAGGTCTCACCCGAAGTAGTATGGGAGGGTGCTAGAACCAGGTTTCCACACCCTGGAGATGTCTGCTGGTTTCATTCAGGAAATGTGTTCCACGATCACTCATTAAGATTTTTGGACAGCCAAATTGAGTCAACATGTCTTCAAATAAAATCTTCGTAGCTGTAGTGGCCATGCAGTCTTTGACCAGCTACGCTTCTGCCCATTGTGTTAGGTACTCCATTGCAGTGATGATGTAGCACATGCCTATCTTTCCCTGAGGTTTGATCAGTCCCACAAAGTAAATTGCCCATTTTTTGAACGGTTGCAATGTCATTTGTGGATTTAATGGCATCTCATCTCTCTGCCATGGTTTTCCAGTCCTTTGACATATATTGTAGGCCTTATAGTGCTCTTTTGAATCCTGGTGTAGGGTTGGCCACCATAACCCTAGGCGAAGAATCTTCTATCCAGTCGTTCATCCTGCATAGTGTCCTCCTGCAGCGCCCCCATGTGCTTCCGTGAGGATTTGACTTCGTTCAAATTTAGGTACATATCTTCGCAATATCTCATCATTTTCCATTTCGTATAGGTTCCCTGCGATGACAGAAAAATCTGTCGCGTGCACCATCAATTCCTTCTTCTATTGGACAGATTATTCTTTTGGCACAGTCCCTGTTGTAGAAAAATGATTATATCTTTGAAGTGCCCATCTTTGATGCACACCGCAAAGAGATGTGCATCAGGTAGTCCCTCTTCCAAATTATTGGGTTCCTCGCCCGTCTCAATTCTTGACAAGTGATCTGGTCCTACGTTCAAGTGTCCCTGATTTACTATGACCTCAAAATCATATTCCTGGAAAAATAAGAGCCATCTGCGTATGCACCCCCCAACACAGGCTTATTGACCAAGAATTTCAACGCAGAATGGTCGGTATACATCTTGAAATGTCCTCCAAGTAAATAGTGTCGGTACTTTTGGAGCATGTACACCATCACCAACCCCTTGCACTCGGTGGTGGAATAGTTCTTCTCTAATTTGGACAACCTCCAACTTGCAAACGTGATAGAGTGATCCAAGCCTTCCCCGCCCTCCTTTGTGAGCACTTCTCTTAGCATGATACATGGTGCATCAACATGGACATGAAACTCCACATCCCATTTTGGGAAGAACAGGATTGGAGTGGAGGCCAATTACCCCTTGAGGACGTCCAAACTTTTCATACAATCATCATTCCAACAAAATGTAACATCCTTTTTCAATAATGTTTAAATCGATGCAGTGATTTGGGCATAGCTTTTGATAAACTTTCTATAGTATCCAGCGTGTCCCAAGGTAGCACGCAACTATTTAACTCTTCGTGGTGCTTCCAAATTTAGAATAATGACAATCTTCATAGGGTCCACCATCAGTCCTTGTTTGCAGACCACATGTCCCAACAGGTTTCCAAAGAGAACGAGGAATGTGCACTTCTTAAGGTTCAACGCAATCTGGTGTCAGCGGAAAGTATCCAACATCAAGCGTAAGCTTGCTACATGGTGCTTAACTAATTCGAAGATAGCCCAATCATCCAGATAGACCTCCAAGACCTTATGAATGTATTTTTTGAACGCAACAACAACGATGTGCAAAAATATGGCTGGTGCATTCTTCAATCCAAATGACATAACGGTGTATTGAAAGCAGCCCCATTCCATTGCAAAGGTCATTTTTCTCCTGTCTTTCGGCGTGATCTTGATCTGATGGTACCTTGAGAAACCATCCGTGAATGAGTATTCTTACTGGCTGCCAACGTTTTCTAGTACTTCATCTGTGAATAGTGTTGGGAATGGATTATGTACTCAGGCGTCATTTAGCTTCCGGAGGTCCATGCATATTATTATTTCTCCCTTCTTCTTTTTCTCCTGCACTACCATGTGACTCACCCAGTCAGATTCTCCTTCTGGCTTAATAATTATAACTGCGATCATTTTATCTAGTTCTTCGTGGATCTTTTCCTTATATTTTGGATTCAAGAGGTGAGGCCTCTGCTTAACCAGCTTCATGTCAGGTTTCAGGGTGATCTTCATCATTCCTAAGTTGCCAACGATCCCTTTTAAATCTGTAATTTTGGTG
The DNA here is from genome assembly GCA_000404065.3 of Pinus taeda. Taxonomy (NCBI): domain Eukaryota; kingdom Viridiplantae; phylum Streptophyta; class Pinopsida; order Pinales; family Pinaceae; genus Pinus; species Pinus taeda. The sequence continues at coordinate 169,076 of APFE030871645.1, forward strand.
GGGAACAAGTCTTGGTATTTGCGGAGTAACTCAACGACCTTATCCACCATGGCATCATCCCAATAGTCTCCAAGCATGGCATACTTTGGTTCCACCTCTGTTTGAATGTTTACCTGCTTCGTTTTTAGTGGTGCGGTGATGTTGGGATCCTTAACCAATGATCCTCAAACCTCGCAACAGACTCCCGTTTCTGGAATGCTAATATTTCGTGGGTCCTCATCATCCTCCTCAACATTTACATTGTAAGACTCCAGTGCACACCTTGGCTCTGTCGCCCATTCCAGCTCAAGCACCTCCATTAGCTCCTAGGGTATTTTGAAGATAGTTGCTTTTAATGCTTGTAGTGCATCACCAACAGTATCCCACCAACAATCTTCAAACATGAAAGTTAACAGAAATCCTTTGTGCAAGATATCCCATTCACTCATACCATGGTGGAGCTTCGTCTCAGTATACCAATTCATGGGTATGACATCCAGGGTATGATAGCACAAATGCACCCATTCAAGCTGTTGCTATTCCACGTAGACCTTCATCCATTTCGCGAGGTGTGTATGTGGATCATGTTATCCGTCATACTTGTCTGCTAGCCACATCTATGATTTTTCAAATCATAGGTGCATCATCCTTCTACATCTGTGTGAGTCCTCAAATATTCTATGATGCGTACCCCACCACCTTGCGGGCGTAGTGCGCGGTGCCCATTTCAGAGCATCGAACCGCTGCTGTTCTGGTACTGAGTTTTCAAATTTGTTCAGGAATTCATCCACCGCTATCAACCCATCATACATAAGAAGATCCCTTACCTCTGTTGTCACGCAACGTAGTGATCTTACCATCATGTTGCAATTGAGCATGGTTACCTCGTGTAACTGGTTCTGCCATCATTTTGTTTCCTCATCCAAATCTGATGTGCAGGAGCTTTCGCACTCCCACAAAATCTTGCCATTGGCTATAGGATTTACCCAGTCCTTTCCCAAGCAGTTATCTTGTAGATACAGTTTAGCTCGTCGTCGCATACTGGCTCTGTGTAGCACACTCCTTCCGCAGGATCTAAAGGTACCACTACATGTAGTGACTTTTCTCAAAAATCATTTTGTGCTTCTTTAGATTTATTAATCCATTCATAGTAGTGGCCCAAGCTATTCCTAGTATCTTGGGATAGGGATTTCTATCATCGACAACCTCTATCGCTTTGAAATCTGCCAGCGCGCTCGCACCTTCGATGTCTACTGTTATCCCCTACAACCTTCCCATTGATAGGATCTTCTGTTGGTTCACCATTTGCAATTGAATAGGAGACCATTGTAATGTGGGCTTGCCCATATGTTCCCATGTTTTCTTCAGCAATACATTTGTGTCCAATACAAGATCCAGAATTACTTGATCCATTTCATACTCTTCGATTTGCATAGTCAATCTCATTTTGCTTCCTATTTGCAATCCATGCTTTCCAAGTTTCCAGACTATAAGTTGTCCTAACCTAGCGCATCTAACAATAAGCTCCTGCAGTCCTTTTACAGCTTTGCTGTCATGCAATAGTTTCATGCATGTCTCTAGAAAGGTAGTGAGCATTGAAGGATCCATCCCCGGTTCTAGTTGATCCCTACTACCTGAAGTGGAGGCCTTTGTGAAGCTCTTTTTAGCTTCCATGAATGTCTCCTTTGAGTGCTCCAAATCAAATTCAGGTTTCTTTATAGGAGCCTTGCAAACCCACGAACTTTCTTTTGGTTTCTTACCTTTGTCATCTCCTATTGTGATACCACCTTGAAGCACTATGTTTATGTTTGGGTCTTGATCACGCGGCTCAGGCCTCATCATTTGTAGGTTCTAAGTTGGGGGAGGCTAGAGTACTCCTTTATTGCACAAACTCGCTATCATTATAGGGCAGTACTCTATCTCATGATCAAATTAGGTTCATTATAAACATGATGCTCTCATCAGATTCGTACAATTGTGGGCATAGTGCCCCAACCCTCCGCAATTGTAAAAAATTAGTTGTCCATGACCCCTTCTAGTCCCATTCCACCTCGATCTCGTCCGTGCCCTTGAAATCTAGTGTGCACCATCCTTGCATTTGGATCGAGGTCTCCTGTTTCGGTCTATTCTCTATAGGTAGGAGTCTGATGCATCATTAGTTCATAGCTTCTGTAGGTGACCTCATCATGGACTACCGACCTGTAGAAATTACAAAACAATAGCTGGGACGTTTGGGTATACTTCTGTAATAGATGACAATTATCTGTAGCATGTTTTCCTCCTATCTGACAAATTGTGCACCATAATGTAGGCTCCATGCTCAGTCCTACTTTTGCCTCCAGTCTTAATGGCAACGACCCTCCTCCCACCAAGTAGTTCACAAAGACTAGACAATGGTCCTTGACATGCCCCTGGCCTTTTCATTTTATGCACCATGCCTCCTCATGCGCTTCTTGGTGAGTTGTCCTATCATGTTTCAAACACTGCATTTACAGACACAAATTTTGTAGTTATGCATGGATTTGTTGGACACCCAGACCAGGATCTTGTATTGGGGTCTGATGCAGTCTCATTACAATCTCCAAAGCTTCAGCCTGGGTCGACAACTTCTGCTATTACAGCATTGTCCTCAAATGCGGCGTTAGTGATGCTACAAACCATGCACGATGTTGTCCATCCATCAAGGTCATGTTCGCTTCGTGAATAATAATCTTAAGTATCTAGTCCAGATCCCATGGGGTTTCGCCTGGAAGCATCGCAATTTCCTTAAACTCGATAATTGATTGTGTCTCTAATTTTGGCCTACTAAATTCCCTGTTCAGCGTAGCCTAGATATCTATGATCCCCACATTTGGATGGTCATTAGAATTCTTAATGTACCATGTTAGTGCGCGATCCTGCAACATGCTTACCAGCGTTGCCTTCTTTATATTGTCATCCACAACTCCTTGTGCTTCCCATACGCCCCTTACCACAAACCAAAATTGGTCTGAGTCTTCATTCCCTACTCCTCTGAATACCGAAAATTTTACCATGCTCACCATATTGAACTATGGTGGTGGTAGAGGTGGTGTGGGCAAAGATGGAGGTGAAGCTGGTGAAGATGGTGGTGGTGTAAGTGGAGGTGGTATGGGCAGAATTCATTGGCTTATCAGACTGATCACACTTCTCAGAGAAACTTTCGTGAGTTCTTCCTCACTTTCCTGCTGAGGTGAAATGAAGGGACTATTTTCTATCTATGCAATACCTTCATTTCTATATATCCTCCCACTTCACGTAGCCCCAAACATCAATTTATTCACGTAATATGATTTTCCCACAATAGCATTTTAATCCAAGTGTTCAAAGATTTAATGTACTTACCTCGCGGTCCTTTGAGGAAGCATCATTCCTCCTCACTGTAGCTGACTTTCGTATCTACCGTGAACTTAGTGATAAACCCTCCTATAATTTGATCGAGCTAATGATACACAATGCGTGCAATCTTATCTTCTAATGCTTCTAGTCTGCACACCAATTCCGGAGTCCACAAAATTGGTTTATTGAGCCTACACCTTCCCTGACTGTCTGCTAGCTTCACGATCCACTCATACAACTCAGAGGGGAAGGATGCAAAGAAAATTTCGTGGATTTCCGTATATAAGTAGCACTATAACCACTGTTCCTTTGATACTTGCAGATTCCTGTTTTCCTGTGCCGCGAACTCGTGAATCTTTATGTCCAACCACCCTTCAATTTCTTTCTATGTTGGATTCTAGTGACACGACATCATGCATCCCTTATGCAGATCCTGGTCCTGGTAATAGAACCATTTGTTGGCTTGTTTGGCCCTGACCCAGGTTCAGAGGTGATTTAGCCAAACAAATGCTAGTACTACTGGCCCTTTCGGCAATAGTCCGTGGATCGCGGACTCAGTTCTCACCCAAAGTAGTATGGTAGGGTGCTAGAACCAGGTTTCTGCACCATGGAGATGTCTAAGAGTTTCAAGTGGTCCACATTTCATCCCTGTGCGCACGTTGCTATGCGTGCTTACCTGTACCTCGCCACCTGAGATTCTACCTTCGTGGATCCCTACTCAGGGACCGAACAATGTTATTACCCAAGTCCTTACTTGTAGCTTGATATTAGTTGATTAACTTAACTTATTTGTATGCTTCAGTTATACTTAACAATATTATCAATTCATATAAGTGCGCGCAGAAAATAACAGTATAATTGCCAATGATATCAAACATGTAATAACTAAACAACAGATACACGGAATTCAGATAAGATTTCTCTTTATTATTCTCTTTCTTCTGTTATAGACTCAACTCTACCCTTTGCACTCAGCTGTAGGGGTCTGCGCATTCAACTGTGGACTCTTCTAGGCCTCTGTGCGCTCAGCTGCAAAGCCTCTTCCTACTATTATGACCCAAGATACTTAGACTCTTACTCTATACTCACTATCTTATTCTATCCATCCCTTATATTCTATCTTGATATTATCTCTTTACAACTTAGAGCCTCTCTCTATTTATACAATCGACATTACATTCATACTTAGGGCGGACAACCTTATGACTCTAACATACATTTTGCGCCCATAATTTGTGGATCTTGACGATAATATCACTCAAAACTTGGGCTTTGAGCCCCAAAACATGTTATGGTGGGATTCCATGCCCAAAACATGGCCAATACTTCTTATTCTATGGTTGAATAGTTTCTCTCCGCCTTATATAGTTTCTTACTTGCAAAGGAAATTGGACAGTCAACATCTCCTTAACCTGGTTGAGTTAAAAGAACTCCCAATGCTATACAAGATGCATCCACATGCACATGAAATTCTCTCTTCCAAACCAGGAATACTAGGATTAGCTCAATAACCATATTCTCCTTAAGAACATCTAAGATATTCTAACAGGAATCATCCTAGCAAAACATAGCATCCTTCTTCAACAACCTCTCCATTGGCGTAGTGATCTGCACATATGCCTTTATAAACTTCCTGTAATACCTTGTATGACCCAAAGTTGCACGTAGCTTCTTTACATTCCTGGGTGCATCCAAATTGATAATTATAACAATCTTGGCAGTGTCTACCATCAATCACTTCTTACATATGACACGTCCCAACAATATTCCATAAGGTACGCAAAAAATTCATTTCTTCCAATTCAAGGAAATCTAATAGTTCCTGCATGTATCCAACATTAGGCATAGACTAGAAACATGTTTCTTAACTAGCCCAAATACTACCCAATCGTCGAAGTATACCTCCGAAAACTTGTGAATAAATTCCTTGAATGCTGCGACTACCACCCTTGAAAATATTGCAGGAGTATTTTTCAGTCTGAAAGGCATAACTATATATTGGAATGAACCCCACTCTATTGCGAAGGTAGTCTTTCTTCTATCCTCTGACGAAATCTTAATTTAGTGATATCCTGAAAATGCATATGTAAACAAAGAAGCCTCATATCCACTAAAGTTTTCTAGAACTTCATCTATAAAAGGCATAGGAAAGGGGTCATGCACGCATGCATCATTTAACTTCTGCATATCTACGTAGTTCTTTTTACCACCATTTGTTTTCTTTTCCTAGACCACCATCGGGCTGGCCCATTCTGACTCTTCTACTAGCTCAATTATACATGCCACGAGCATCTTATTTAGCTCTTCTCTTAGCTTTTCCTTGTACTTGGGGTTCAATTGATATGGGTGCTACTTAACCAACTTCACATCTGGCTTTAAATTTATCTTCATCACACCCAAATCACCTACTATACCCTTCAATTCAGAGCACTTTGTCAGAAATAAATCATGATATTCGTGCGGAAATTCAGTAACCTTGCCTACCATGTCTTCATCCCAATAGTCATCAATATTTGTGAACTTTGGTTCTTCTTCTGAGCCAATATTTACTTGTTTTGTCTTTATCGGCTATGATATATCAAGGATCTCTACATCAGGCCTTGCAACTTTGTGTAGTCCCTCTGACTCAGGAATATTGATATTTCATGGATCCTCATCACCTTCTTCCAGGGTAACATTGTAGGATTCGAAAGCATGTTGTAGCTGCGTGCTCCAGTCAAGATGCATCCAAGTTACAACATATATTGGTGTTCGAAAGATCATTTTCTTAATCTTCTGAAGCACCTCATCAATGCATTCAAACACGTATTTAAAGCTAAATGTTAGTACGAAAATCTCCTTCATTTCATCCCAATCAAAAATCCCATGTCACAACTCGATCTCCAAATACCAGTTCATCGGTATAACATCTAAGGTATGAATAAAGATATGTACCCACTCCAGTTGAGGTACCTCACCCAAAGCATTAGTCAATTGAGGCAAATGTTCGTGCGGGTCATCCTTACCTATGTACTTTTCACTGAGCCACATTTTTACATCGACAAATATTAATCTCATTAGTCTATGATATTCCTTCCAATCAACAATATTTTCCTTGTGGGTTCCCCACCATCTTGCATGCATAGATCTTAAAGCCAAATCTAGAGCCTCAAAAATGTGCTCCTTTGGTATGTCTCTTTCAAAATGGTTAAGAAAAATATTGACATCATCTAGCCCATCATAATAAGGAAATTTACATACCTCAGTTGATATACAACATAGATACTTTCTAATCCTATTGCATTGTAGTGTAGAGACCTCATGGAACTGATTTTTCTAGTTTTCTAATTCTTCATTTGAGTTAGATTGGCAGGAACTATCCTTCTCCCAACTGATCCGTCCATCTGTGGTGGTATTAATCTAGTCTCTATCTTGTGTAGTGAGCTTATATATGTGATCAATGTCTTCGTCATCATAGTCATCACAGTCTGGCTCTGTGTATCGCGCACCTTTGGCTAGATCCAATGGAACAAGCACTCTAAGGTCGTTCCTTTCAAACTCCATGCTTCATTTCTTCAAATTAATAATATCATTGATGTCAAATGCCCAATCAATCCTGAGATATGTTGGGTATGGATTACTTTCATCTACTATTTCAATAACTTCAAAATCTGCGAGCACGTTGACTCCCTCAATATCTACAACCACTCCATGCAGACAACGTATCAGAATGATCTTTTGTTGGTTTTCCATGCAAAACTAGATTGGAGATCACTGCAACTTAGTTTTCCCTATACGTTCCCAAGTCTTCTTTGGAATTACATTAGCATGAGATCCTAAGTCTAGAATTGCTTGGTCCATGTCAAAATCACCAATTTCTGTTGTCAACTGCATCTCCCTACTAGTTCTCTTCTTGCTTCGGTTCACCTTATTCACTACGCATTGTTCTGGTAACAACTTGTCCTCACTAGTGCAGTTATATATTAGTTATTGCATCCTTCCAACTACCTTATGATCCCTCAGTGGCTTCATGCATGTATGTGGAAACAATTTCAGCACCATGGGATCAGAGTCCTCCATCATGGTAATTTCTCAGATTTCTATTTTCGTGGGACTATTTGTATTTGAGTTTTAGACGTAGAAACACCTAGATCCATAAAAAATTTGCTTACCTCCGTAAACGTCTCCTTTCTCTTTGTAAGTCAAATCCAACATTCTTCTCTCCAACCTGTGAGCCCATGTATTTGATACCGGCTGCTTTCCTTATACCTTGTCTTCACCAATGTCTATACCATTTTGTGTGACTATATTGACACTGGGATTATCTTCACGTGGCTTGGATTTCATCATTTGAATGCTTTGCGTTGATTGATGGTTCTTCTTTTCCTACATCTATGCTTTTAATACAAGACAATCTTCTATGACATGATTAAATTTCTTATAGTATTAACAAGAAGGATGGGTTGGATTCTGACAGTTGCACACAAAATTTCCTAGTTCTCCATAGTTGTAGCAGATGATTTGGCCCTGACCTCTTCCAATGCCTCTTCCTCATCCTCTTCCCCATTGTTGAAATCCTCCATGAGCCACAGGTGAGCCCTGATTATTCTGCACGTGGATTTTAGCCTACATCCTATACATTGGGGTTATGTCTATCATCAAGTCATAGCTTCAGCAATCTCTTTCATCATGGCCAACCAATTTACAAAATTTTCAAAATAGTTTCTTTGGTGATTGTACAAACTTGTACAATAGATAACAATTTTGTATTGGATGTAGTCCTGACACTTGGCAGATACTACACCATACACTTGAACTGATGTTTGATCCAATAGGAGAATCTCATTTCAGCAGGTTGGAACCTCCCATAGCTATATAGTCCCGATACACACAACACTGATCGTTATAGTGGCCTACAACCTTGCACTTCATGCACAAAATTTCAGTGCGTATTCCCAACTAAACCTACTTTCCCTTATTCATATCCTTCAACTCCATATGTAGGCTTGCTAACTATGACTGGATTTGTTGGACTCCTATATTCATTTCTTGGATCGGTGAAGCCTCTATCTTCATTACAATCTCTAATGCTTCAACCTGATATCCGAACTTCTCTTGAGACAAATGTAATATTAAGTGTGGCAATAATGTAGTTATATACCATTCCTTATGCTGTTCATCTAAAATATGAAGATTAGATTACCTTGGTAAGCACATCAACCTCTAATCTATATCCCATGCACACTCGTTAGCCGTCTGTTTGATCTCCTTTATTTCAGTAACACACTAAGCTTGTGATTTTAACTTTCTAAATTATGCATTCAACATAGTCTTTGTCTCAGCCAATGTAGCATTCGAATTGGTTGTACTATATTTGATATACCATGTAAGCACTCTATCATGTAGCATTGCAACCAGTTCAACTTTCTTCATCTCATCATCATTGATTTGATACACCTTCCACATAGCTTCTGCTATGAAGAAAAATTGATCAAGATCCTCTGATCCCTAGCCCTTGAATATAGGAATTTTCAATATATTCACTATATTGAATAATGAAAATGGAGGTGGAGGTGTAGGCATAGGTGTATAAGGTGACAAGGGAGGTGGAGGTGGAGTGGATGGATACAGAATCCTAGAAGTGCCTTGACCTTCTATTTGTAGTGCACCTTCAGGTGTGTTAGGGTTTCCCTCTTCATCAGTTTTTGAATCCCCTAACAATGGACTATATTCACCTTCAGTGTATCTTTCATGATCTACTCAGAACATTTTGCTAAATCATTTGGATCTCGTCTAGCCTTTTCTAAGCATTAATTCAAAGGCATAACACCCTTGTCATACAACAACATTTTAATACAATTTTTTAGCGATTTTAGGTACTTACCTCTCGAACCCTTAAAGAATCAGCATTCATCTTCACTATAAGATACAAATGTGTCAATTGCAAATTCAGTGATGAAATTTCCTGAGGCACTATCGATCCAATAGTTGAAAACCCTTGCAACCTTATGATCAGACTCTTCAAGATGCTTTATCAGTTCAGGAGTTCACATGAGATGTTCATCGTGTTTCCAATTAGTTTGGATTTCTACTAATTTAGACAGCCACTCATGTAATTCGAACGAATGATGAAAAGAAAACTTCGTGCTCTTCTGTGTAGATATATCTCTATAACCACCTATCTTTTGACCAGTGCAGATTCCAATTTTCCTAAGCGGTAAACTTGTGCAACTTCCGATCTACCCAATTTTGGAGTTACTTCTTAGTTGGTCTCCATGAATTCCACATCACACATCCCTCAAATATATCCTGGTCCCAGCAATAGAACCATTTTTTTTAGAGGGGGCTTGGACCTAGGTTCAGAGTTAGCTATGGTAACCATCAAAACTCTACACTACTAGCCCTTTCGGGAACAACCCTCTTAGTGCAGACCACAGGCTCACTTGAGGCAATATTGGGTGATGTTAGAACTAGGTTGCTTCATCAAGAAGGCTATGTGATGTATTAACAAGGTGTTTCTTTAATCTAGGATCTGATATGACCTTCACGAACCCTTATCTTCAAAATCACAGACTTAAAGTGATTTCTACTTAAATATATCTATGCGCTTTGCCTAATTGTTCTAACATGCATAAGTCATCATACAAAAGTAGATCTGGACCTTCGCGGTGCAATTAAAATAACATTACAAGGAATCAAATCATAACTGAGCATAAACCTAGAAACATATAAATATACAGAGAACGCATGGAATTTCTTTAAATAGGTTTTATGACTTCAGATATTCAATAAATACACTTCTTCTAACCCTATGCACACAACTGTAGAGGCCCGTGCACTCATCTGTTGACTTGCCAAGGTATCCACGCACTCAGCTAAATGAGCCTTCTCCTTCATGATACTACAGAATTACAAACAAAATAAACTCAAAATCTCATTCATCAACTGAACTTAATTGCCTAATGACTCCTAGATGAATTCCTTTTATAACTTTTACATTACATTACCATGGTCTGCGAACGATGGGCGAAGCTTGTTACTTAATCAAAACAACCCATCCCTTTACAAAATAAGGGGCTTTGACCTGTGTAAAATCACCTTTGACTCTTAACGTTCTGCGCTATTCGCGCTCCACTCAAAATGCAGATACTTTACAATATTACTTGAAAATTGGTTCAAAATTTAGACAAAACTTAGCCCTGGGGGAACCCATCCCAAGAAGGGGGGCTCTTCCCTGGTGCTAGATGATATTTTTATCAAAACATGAATACCTTGATGGTAGATGATTTTCCAATGCTCACTGGGAGGTGAGTGAGAGCGGGGGCTTGTTTGGAGTTGTACAAAAAACTACATGGAGCAATATATATTCCACTTAGTTTTTCCCTTGGTGGTGAAACTGTCAATGAGCTATACTTGAGGATGGAGTTATACATAAATATTGCGTTAAGTGGTATGTATTCTATTAAGTGCTTCCCTTGGTGGTGAAACTACTCAGTCAACTAGACTTGATGATTGGTCTATACGAAAATACTGCATGGAGTGGTATGTCTACCACTAAGTACTTACCTTGGTGGTGAAACTACTTAGTGAGATGGATTAAAGACAAAGCTAGTTGAAGATCACGTGGAGCTATGAAACACTGCATATTTGATCTATCTATGAAATCACTTAATTCTTGTGAGCGAAAAGAGGAAAATATTAGCTATAAATATCAATTACCATTTTGAAGAATTGTTCTATTGAAGTTACAGTTTGAATTGATTTCAATATTTATGGTTAACCTCATAAAGAATACGGTGATGAAAATGTGCTTTAATTTTCTTTAAACTCTTTATGACTCATGTGCTTATGATGTAGGTGAACTACTAAACTGTCCCACATAAGTATATGAGGCTAACTACAAAGAAAAAAATATCAACTTAATAATATTAGAGGGCATAGAAAACATAATAGTGTTGAATGCCTTCAGGACTAGGTAATTGTGGTGACATTGGAACTCTATCATATGGACTATTGTTGGTACACTAAGATTACTTTATAAATCAATATTAATCCTACATTAATATGTCAACTCGGGATTCTTCTTCTTATTTCATAGTTGTAAGCACTATATGTGTGATAACAATTAGAGGATTGGATTGGAGGTAATTAATCCTAACTAATTGTCGCAAAAATAAATAATTGTCAAACAACTCATTAACTATTAAAGATGAAGAACAAGAATTGTTCTATGGTTCAAAATTGGAAAGATAAATCAATTGAAAACTATTTTCAAACAAATATTTTAATCCAATATCCTAATGCCAAAAGTAAACCAACATGAATAATGAAATCCACACATATTAAAGGAAACTACTCAAATCATGCTAATCAGGAGGAACATTCAAAGCTAGAAGTATTTACTAAAAGCATATACTAAGAGGAAACAACATTCATATACAAAACTTACTTTCTGTAAATTATAAAAAGGATATTAACTGAGCTTTAATATTTACTCTATCTCATCCTATATAAGGAACAAAAATATGAATCTTGACAGTAAAGGGTAAAAATCATAATACAAATGAGAAGTAGGTCTTCTAGCTACCAGACCCAAAGCCTCTAGAAGAAATTTGTATAGAAACTCAATACGCAAATTTAATGTGAAACCTCAGTCTTTCATTAACTATCGAAAAGGAATTACAAAATCACTTCAACCCTTAAGGTTCAATCTACATTCACATTCTTGCTGGAATTTTATAGTGATTACAAAAGTTACTTTTCTTTTGGATTTACTAGCGTTATATATCTTTTATGAAATTCTAGAAAAATTGGAGCTTATCTTGAGGATCAGAATTTCCTCAAGATTTCTCCGCTGAACAATCAGATTTCCACATCAATCCCGTATTTTCCTCCCACCTTTAGCATGGTCTGCACAACTGTAAAAATGAAATCTTCCTTTCTTGGCATTGTTGTGTTATCCAAAAGGAACAACAGTTTTCCAATCTAGTCATCCTGCACATAAAAAAGTGAAAACTTAGGCTTTTAATAATAAAAGCATGTAATTTGTTCATACTACTTTTTATGTTCTTTTCATGGTGTTTCTTCGAGAATGTGTTCAAGATGAGAGTAAATTCACGAAAACCATATTATTAGTCAAGTAAATGAGGAGGAAAAGCATACCTTTTTCATGACCCAACATACTCCCCAACTTACCTTTTTGCATGTCCTCATGCAATAAGATAATTAAGATACAACTGAGTCAGAGAATAGATAGGATATGTTTTTTCCTTATAGACTCGAAAACCATTTTTGTTTTTAAGTATTACAAAGGCTTGACCTTACTAATATTCTGATAGATCATAACTACAATGATACCCATCAGGAGGATACTAAATAATAGGGATTTTGTAACGACATCCAATCCAAGTAGGACCCTCACTTAAGACAATGTTACCATAATGGGTGAGTCTAGCTACAACTGCCTTAAAGATTCTGTAAGCAAAGAGTTCTCGGATTCTGACACTATTGGGAGAGGTTGTCCCTCTTTGCTTTGTAGCTAGGTGAGATGCTTCTCTAATGTCTTCAAGATATTCCAAACCTGACTTGATAATGTCTGTGTGGATGGGGCCCAAGGTAGACATAACCCCTTACTTTTCCATAAACCTTTTATGTTGTACCTAGATCTGCAGGGGAATTGTAGGTTCACCTCTTACTTAAAGACCCAGTCCACTTTCTCTCCTCTACAAAGTATCATAAGCCTTAGCCCATTTTAGCTAGTTTTTGGCGAAGGAGAGGAAAGCCTCGAACTGGACATCCAAGAAAAAATTGTGCAAATATAATTCTATAGAAAATGTTTTACATCCTCGGTCTGTTTTTGACAATATTTAATAAATTCAGGAGTACTACTAAACTCAAAAGGCTGACCAACTCTAATAGCCTTAAATCTAATAGCAAATATTGTTCAAGAAGAAAAAGAGCATAGTTTGTAGTAGGTGACCTACAAGCTAGTGCATCTGAATAAATAGAACAAATAATTTTGGTTTTCTCTAAAGCTTTCTGATACCATCCTTGTACTTCCTCTACTTCCTTCCATTCTGATATGAGGCTGGCATAAGTCTCATCCTCTATTGTAGTCAACTCATTAAATTTTTTCTGTAACTCCTGGTGTTTCTTCAAAGGCACAAATTCTTGTTGATTCTGTTGTAGTACTTGTATTAACTCTGCTAGTTCTGTCTTGAGTTTTTGAATAATAGCCTCTACTACCAAGGGGGTATAAGGAGGTATGTCCTCAGTCTGAGTAGTCTTGCTACCAATTGCTACCGACTCTGTTTGAATGGCTATTTCCATCGTTCACACAGAAACACAGAGGTCTATTTGAAGATCTGTTTGAAAAGTTGTTTTCGCCGTTGACACAAGAGCAAATAGGTTTGTTTGAAAAATTGTTTCCACAGTTGACACAGGTACAAAAAGGTTCGTTTGAAGGTCTGTCTAAGTAGTTGTCTCTATTACATCCACAAAATAACAAAAATCCATTTGAGTTTCTATCTAACTAGCACAAACATCCTCTATTTGAGTCTCTACTGAACAAGTGCTAATGTTTTCCATTTGTATTCCAGTGTAATTAAGGAAATTCTCACTCTCGGTTCCAATTGATTTTGACTCTACTTCCTTCTTATAAGTTTTCTTAGTCTTTTAGCCATTTCCTAAGCTGCTTGATTTTTCTTTTCAATTTCTTAGTTTCCCTATTCATCAGTTCCAACTTGTGATTGTATCTCTTCTTTGTCCTTACTATGGGTTTCTTAACTAGGCAAGAAGCACTAGCAATAACGTTTTAAAAAATAGGAGCAATTTCAAAATCATCATAGTCACGTTCAAAAGACAGTGTCTCCTGAATTGGCTTTTGACTCGTCAGCATTTTCAGGGTCTGGTTCAAGTAAGGTTGTATCTCCAGTGTAGAAATTTTGAATAATTTAACATATATTCAACAGAGATTATCCTGATCATGTACTATTGCGGAAAACATACACAATACATAAGCTCCTCTACGTTGATCATCAATATAGCAGCATCAATAACAATAAAACATCAAGAGCATTCACACATTAACACAGTATGTATCCCGGGGAAAGCATCTCGCTAAAAACCCCAACTATCTGTATATTAATGATTGAGTCATGTAACATTACACAGCATAATACTTCTCACAAGTATCTCCACCTCTGTTACACACAATACAGCTCAGATCTGAATCAATCACTGGCTCAACTCTCCTTCGCTGCTTGCTTGCCTCCGCTGCTCAATACCTGCTTGAGAATTGATGATAATTCCAAGGCAACCACGTATTTACTTGGTAAAATCACGTGAGCACAAGCTACAATGTGGGCAAATGCGTTGGCAAACTCATTGGCATACTCAATCCCTTGATTGTGCAAGATCTGATGCACAACTATAGTCACAACTGATAGCAATCTGATTCTCTAACACCTGTCCCTGCTAAACTGAACATGCACTGACATGCAACTGAGTTAACTGATATATTCATTAGTTGTATTATGAGTTAATAAC